>WAAG01028181.1:0-14959 GCA_013390105.1 Tichodroma muraria | reverse complement strand
AGATTTCTGGGTAAATGACATTTCTATTAATTATTTGCATGACTCACATCCAAGAGGCCTGGTCTCACAGTAAATTAATCTGCATTGAGCACAGTACAAAACTGATAAACACACATATACAGACTGTAAAATTGTGTGTTGGGGGCAGAGTAACAATAATCCATAATGGCAAATAACATTAAGATTAGCTGCCTTTTATGACTCTTGCCCATGACTCATAGAAAATCCTGAAGGAAGCAGAGCTTTGAAAATTACACAAATTGATGAAACATCCACTAAAAATTACTTAGTCACAACAAGTTCCCTGCTCACCAGCAGATTGTTTTGACATTCTGCTATCTGGAATATCTGAGGCAAGGCAGCTGTTTCTAGTCATCCCCCTCCACAGTGAACTGTGCATGGAAAGTGTACAGTGAGGATATGAGGAGGCAGCGAGTGCCTACATGATATCACTCTGAAGTGATCAAACATCTGAGTTTTATTTCATAAGCCTTTTTTCATTAACAAAGCCAAATGTCATATTCTGTTATCCTAGTCCTTCCCATAAAAAGGATTATAGCTCTCTAGTTTATCAGGGTTCATTTTTTGCTAACAATGGGCAGATTTCCTTCTCTTTACAGTATAGGACATTAATCTTCATTTTTCTACTAATCAGTCCAAGGATTTTAACACTTAATACTTTATGAAAAAGAACTGTCAGCATGATATAATTAAATTCTCTCTCATTGACCCTTAAAGTATTTACCAGCACCTCTTCCAGTGGCATAATTACAGTAAATTGGAAGGAAAGCTTCCAAATTCAGTTGGATCTCCTGAATAGTAACTGCATTCTTTATTCCTGAATCCACAGCTGTTAGCACTCCTGTTGAGATGTATTTAAAGAACTTTCAAAGAGTGACAACTACATACCCATAACAATATTAGGTAGAAAATCCTACTTACATCATTGGTGATTTGTTAGATATCAAAGACTTTCCTGAAAAAATGTTTGATTTTATGTTTAGAACACAGTATCCAGGATTTAATCAAAATAATTTAGTAGATGTCTCTCTGCTCTACTTTCTCAATAACCAAAAGTACACAAACAGATATCAATTACAAACGTTTCTGATTAGAAATACTTAGGGGAATATCCATGTTCCAGGCCACAGGCTTCAGAAAAATGAATACCATCTCAGGTCATTTAGAGGTAAGACTGAGAAACAGATATAGTAAAAAATTAATTATCAATGCAAGTTTTAAGCCTGTCTGCCATTCTCTAAACAGAGAAAGCCAGAGTACAGATTGCCTTGGTCCTGGGAGAGTCCACCCTTTAAGTTTAAGAGAGGGGCACCTGGTATGACTGTCAAAGTTACCCTAAATTAAGATTTTTCTTTTTGCTATTTTCTTAATGTAACTAAATCTCAGTTTTAGTCCCTACATGTACAAGATTGCACAGACAATTTCAAACTGAAAAAAAACCAAGCTGTTTGTTTAGTCAAATGCTCTCTTTCACAATGCAAAGCTTCCATGCAGTGACAGCTGGAATCATTGTATACACCAAAAAAACCTTGCCAGTATTGTCACTGAAAATAACTCGAAGACACTGGTTTGCCATCTGCATCCTCTGCAAGTCCACTTCCTGACTATTGATTTATCAGAATTTCCTTCCCTCCATGAGCAGCACTGACCATGCACAGCTTATTCACCAAGCAAGAGAAAGAGAGGACCTGCATTTCAAGGGACCACACAGCTGAGCAAGAGCAGCCACCCTTCTGATTCACACCAGGAAATCTCTGTTCTCCACAGAGAACTTCACTCGACTTTCCCCTCTGATCAAAGTATCACCCAGTGACAATGTGGAGCAGAAATTGAGGTTTCTTGGCTGCTGGAGGCAAACATGATAGCACTCCAGGTTAACATATGTTTTTGCTCCATCAGAAAATGATCTCAGCTTCCACCCCCTGCATTTCTTACGCTAGAGGAAAATCAGACAAAATCAATGTAGCAGATATTTGAGGAGTGGGAGGAGAGCTATGTTTCCTTTAACTTAAGTACCATCAAGAGCTCCATCCAGCTCTGGCACATCCATCTCCCCTTACTGTTGTGAGCTTTTTGGATGGGCAGAAGGCATTTTCCTCTCTGTCTCGCTCCACAGTGTGTTCAGGGCAGATTGCAAGGCTGTTATATACTTCCCCAGCCAGACTTAGGAGCTGGGCCTGGGGCCAGGAGTCTGGCTCACTGTCCAGAAATGTGATTCTGATTTGGACTTTGTGATGGGTAAGGGAGCTGTGCTGAGTTTCCCTGGGGAAGAAAGTTTGGCCAAAGCCTTTGTAACACAATGCAAGTGTAAACCCCTGAGCTGGAGAATGCCCTATGATAGAAGGGGCTTTGGACAACCTCATTTGTATCAATTGCAGCACCCCAGGACCTGCAGCTGTACCAGAACTGGGTTGCATGTAAGTTCTAATCATCACTGTGCTCACAGCCATGAAAGGGCACAGCAGCTCTTCAACGTATGACCGAGAGCAAATGATTCACACTTGTCTCACAGCTGTTTGCTCCTGATTTGGGAGAGGATTAAAAATACATGGAGAGCAAGGAAATGTGATTTGTACTGGTATCCTGCTTTTCCTTCCCTCTTGGAAACTGTTAAGTGTGGAAGAGCAGAGAGGCAAGCAAGCTCCCTCTCCATGAGCACTGTCTCTGCAAACTCAGCTGGATGGAGACAGTCAAACTCACTAACACAGACTGCCAAGGCTTGGCAACACAGCTGTAATTATCTGAGCTCTTTGCATTTTGTTTATCTACTTGATTGTTATATGATTACAAAAATAATCTGGTTTTCATTATTTATTCCTTATCCTTTCAATTTCCTCAGGAAAGAAAAGAAATTTAACAAGCAAAGACAGGGACCCACAGTATTTCCAAGGTCTTCTATCCTACTGACTCAGGAATAGAAAGAGAGCAAGTACCTAAGTGTTCAACTACAAATTATAGCTACTACAAAAGTAGGTAGGATGTTGAGAAGGAAGGGATGTGTGCTTCCCAGTTAGACCCTTTACCTTGCACAGCAATAATCTCTGTTTCAAGGATGGAATGCTAGACTCCTTACCAGGCTGCAAAACCCCATCCATACTTGATCCTTGCCTCTATAGCATCACCTAGCTTCAAGAAAAAGCATAGTCAGGGATGAGAAAATAAACAGTGGTTTTGAATTCCTGTTTTCTTTTTATATTCTGGTTAAGCAACCACTATTTTACAAAAAATAACTTAACTGGGAGACTGTTTTCATAGCTGCCTGTACCAATCTGTAAGAGAGGATTTGAAGCTTTTACTCAATCAGACTGAGGCATCTTGTGAGCATGACTGTCTGCCTACCTAAGCTCAAGAAAGGAGAATAAGTTCCTCCCCACTATTCCAGTTTAAAATCTAGGCTATTTCACACAAAAATGCAGTAATAGATATGTTTATATAAGTAACTCACAATATAATAGAATAGTACTCNAAAAAAAAAAGAAAAAGGACTGCAAGGAGAGGACACACAACTGTGTATTTACAGCCTCCAAAGCAAAAGCCAAGGCTTCCCAGCAGGGCAATGAGCTTTGCTGAAATGATGGCAGCAGCCTCTCTGAGCAGGAGCCCTGCCTGTGCAGTGAACAGGACCGCAGCCCTGCAAAGCTCCTTGAGGTGAGACAGGTCTGTTTTCACTCCACAGTCCTCTCGGGAGAAGGGGATTTTTCTGCTGACTGGCCTAGGCTGTAAGAACAAGCCTATTCCTAGGGAGCAGCATGCTAAAATCACTTAAATATTTTTACTTTTTAAGGAGGCTGCTTTTTCATCCGAGTGAAGATGGATGTAAGGCCAATGAAATCTTTCCATTCAAATCCTTTCAGCCTGATTCCTTTTCTAAATTAATTTTGGCTGTGTGAAAACTTCCCTTTCCTGTCCTGCTGCTCTTTCAGATCTCACCTCTTCCCCCTGTGGGCTGTCAGAGCTCTGTTTTCACTCTCTGTCTCTTAACTTCTTAGTGCAAACCCCAGAGCACAGGCTCTACCCCACAAGCTCTTTTTCCTTTCTTCCCCTTGGACTGTGTTGGCAGACTCTCATCTTACTAAAACACATTGGAAAAAGACCACTCCTCATTTTGACTCCTGTGTTTATGCTGCTGCTGCAGAAAGCCTGCCGAGAGGCAGAAGAGCTGTGCTCTGGGTGTTTGGATCCGCACCTTGCACGCCAGGACGCTTTGACACCTCCACCACACTCACAGAGGTAAAAGCACAAAGAATTTTATGCACTCGTTGTACTAATTTAAGGACTAATTTGACCCCAGAAGGTCATTTACTGTGACTATGCTGAATAGCCACCTGGAAGGTACTAAGCCTTGACTCAGGCTGGAATAGGTGACCCAGGGTGCCAGGCTCCCTTCACTCGTGTCTGACAACAATCAAAAATCCAGTGCACTGCAGGCCTTCAGAGTTTCTCCCACCACTTGGATGTGTCTACAGGATACTATGGAAAGGTCATATTGTGACAGGTGTGCAGAGGCTCTTTACTGGAGCATGGCACACTTGTTATACGTGAAGATGACACATTTCCAGCCTCTTGAATCACAGCTTTTAAAGACTCTGTACGGGACCTGGATCTGAAAATATTTTGGTGTATTAGTAAAAGCTTTTCTTGTCTGTGAAATCATGTGTTGAAATATTCTCATAAATCAAATCACTTGAATCACTTTGTCCTTAACTTCTCTCCCAGCTACTTCTCTGTGAGGCTATTTAAAGCAAAAAAATAGAAATTTTGATTCAACTTTGGTTTGGTTGTTGATTTTTTTTCCTTCGCATTCTTTGGAGCTAGCCCACGTACCATACTTTTTTCCCTCAAAATGCCTGACTTATACATTCAATTTAATAATCACTGTTGCATTCAATTAAAACAGAAACATTATGATATTAACCCCCTATGACTGGCTTAAGGGAGACAGACTTGCAGACATACAAAGAAACTGATGTTCTTTAAGTGTTTGGAAACTCCTAAACTACAGGAGAAAAAATCTTTCCAATCTCATGACCATATTCAAGTATTAGCCAAAATTATAGCCATTAATGTGATGACAAAACTATTTTTCAGTGAGTAAAGGCAGCTTAAAAGGATAGCAGAGTACAGCAACATCACAGTCTTCTTATATCACAACAGAGCTACTTTTATGATATTGACCTACCTGTGTAGGGAGTCTTTAATGCTTACTCAATTAAACAATTGCATAGTTTTCATCTGGATAAAACTACAAGTGCCACTCTAGGCTAAAACTTCATGAAAAAAAAAAAAAAGAGAAAAGAAAGAAAACTCCCAAAGAAAAACAAAATTACCCTTGTTTTATAAAACAGTCCCATGAGATGCTTCCCAGTTAAATTAACTGTTATTAACTGTTTTCTATTATTACCCTCAGTGACCCAGATGTTGTATTTGCAGACATAAATAACATAAATTACATATTTCAATTCTGTGAAGCTTTTCAGACTCAGAAGAACAAAATAAAAAGTCTTGGGATTGGTGTCTCAAAACTCTTCAGACTCCCTATACTCCAAATCCACATTTAATGTCTTAAGTCTGTGATGCCCCAAGAGAGCAGACACAGCCCCTCCAGAGATCTGTGGAATCTCCTTTTGTCTAAGGACATTTTGAAGCTCCCTGGGCATTTACTTAACTTCTTGGGGCAGAGTTTCCATCTCCTGATCCAGTTATATCCTTCCTTTTCAAAACAGGACCATTGGGAAGAACCAGAGCACTTGGTGTGTGTCAGCTGATGTTCCTGTTATCTTGCTGTGATTTTATTGCTATGTATTACACTTCTAACATTGTGATCAGCAGCATTAGAGGGCAATGTGTAACACATTCAACACATTGCAAGCTGAAAGTGGAATCACTTCTGTACCCAGTAGTACAAAAACACTGAAATGTTTTTAATAGCTCTGTTTTGAATAGGCTCATTTTTAAAGAAAAAAAAAAATTGCACCCTGGATTATAAATTCATGCTTTGCTTGTGAGAAGAGGACATTCTGTGATCCTTGAATAGAGGAGTTCGTGGGGGAGCAATGCATGCCAAATTAACTAAAGAAGAGCCCAAATTCCCATCAATTCAAACAGGAAATGAGAGAGGAAGAGAGTTTTGTTTTCCTGCACATCTTTTTAAGATCAATTCTTTTAACTCCAAATTTAGAACTGCTTGGAACTAAGCCTAGTTGAAACAATTAAATGATTTACTATTGTTTAAAAATAAAATATGACTCCAGAGTATAGTTTAAAAGTATTTCTGTGGTTATTTTATTCCCCTTTTAATATTTTTTTTATTTAGAAGGAGAACAATTCTTCCTCAATACTTCTGTCACCAAAAGGAACAAGAACAACTCAGGCTCTGTTAATTAACAGTAGAAAAATGTTTCTTGACTTTGAAACTATTTATTGAACTACTTTACAGTATTTCAAAAGAGGGGGATTAAAAAATATATGGTGTTACTAATGTATGTACATAAACAGATGCTTAAGTAAATGAGGAGTATATCACAAGAAAGGCATGACTTGGAAATGGCATCAGTTTGCCTCTGTTTTCAATTGCACGTATTCCAGGCCAATTCCCATGGCACAGTTTTCAGGGGAGGAGAAAAGACGATGTACGCTGTGCATCAACAAAAGCCAAAATATTAAAGGGAATTCTTTTGTTGACATGAGGCTCCCTCTGTGAGAAATTTGGAATTTATACATTTGGGGTGCTTGAATAAAACCAGGTGGGAGGAGGCAAGTGTGTGTCTTTAGACCTATAGCACAACTCTGTCACCCAGCCCCAGGAACAGATATAAGGCTGCTCCAGCCTTTGTCCTGAATGCCTTCCCTGACCCAGGAAACATCTTTTCCAAGAGGGCTCCCTGTTCTTCGTTCCCATCTGCCTGTGACAAATGTTGGCTGGCAAGCCAAAGGGGATCATGCTTGGGCTCGTGGTTCCTGCACGGCTTTTTTGTGGAGACGCGTTCCCTTCCCACACTCCAGACGGCCGCGTAGGATCAGCATTGATTAATCACACAGACTATGTCTGGTGGAAACGCAAGCACAGTGCCACAAGATGTGATTATTTGTCATCTTGTCACATCACAATAGAAAGAACTGGCTGCAAGTTAGTTTCTTGTGAAACCTCTCTATCCGATAGAGGTGTGTTTTGCGCAGCAACCAGCAATCTTTGGGTTCAGTGCACACCCAGCAACTTGTGAGCACACCAGGTTTTTTCCCTCAGTTTGCAAAGAAGTGAGTCCTGCGTTAACTTCAACCTGCCTCTACAATCCACAGAAAGGCCCCACTAGCTTTACGGCTTGAGAGAATAGAGGTTGAATGGCACGGCCATTTAGAACACCTCTGAGGTAAAAGGATTTATTAACTACTGGAAACTGTGGTTCTATACATGGAAGTTACTGAGGTAACAATTTTTTACCATGAACTCGTTGACCAAGAAAATCTGTTTTCTTCCAAATGAAAATTCAAAGCTGTCTATAGACAGCAAATCCAGCACCACCTTTAATCAGGACTTGCTTGTCATGAGCAACTAGCAAGTAACAGTGCTGGTGCAGCAGCTGACACCAACACAAGGTCCTTTTCACAACCTCAGACTTCTATTAAGTCCAGAGAGGTTAAATAGCCCTTCTGTAGCATTTGAGAAGACAGGGAACTGAAAAAAAATAATTATACTTCTTATTTCAACTCTACTGAAGTTTAAGTTGTGAGAACAATGACTTATATTACTAATAAATAATAACTTGTTATTAATAGCTGTTTAGAAAACTTTAAAATGGAAAAGATTAATCTAAAAACAAATGCTTTATTTTTCAGTGAAATAAAAAAAAATAAAGAGCAGTGTGCATTTTATTTTCTCAGCTTTTGAGGACAGTTCTAAGAATGTCACTTAAGATGAATACAAAATTTTGTTTGTTTTGGCTCTAGTGGCTCTGCCTGAGCAGGGGCATTGGGCCAGCTGACCTCCAGAGATCCTTTCAACCTCAACCATCCTGTGCTTCTGTGAGATGGTCAAGTGAAAGTCAAAACTTTGCCTACATATTTCCTTCCCCGGCTTCAAATTAATCCCCCTAATTTGATCCTTGAAGTCCTGAGCATCTCTGGTGTAATATAAGGTACTTGCATGAGAGTCTGACAGAAAAGTTTCAAACCCAAGGATATAACACTTCCTCTCCCATTCCCAAGACATTGCTGTTCTTTAGTTTCAAGTACTCTCTCCAGCCCTAGAAACTGCATCTGCCTTAAATCAACTACTTCATGGGTGGGAGAGTTTTGTAGTTGGTTTTGGTTTTATTCTCATAGAAGGGGATACAGTATCAAAGGAAATAAGCACTGAAGATTTTTATTTCACATAGTCCTTTTTCCAATTTGAAAACATTTAACCCTCAAGCAAAGAAAGGCACACTGCCTAAATGTGCTGTGGTTATACCAGGCAATAAATGCAATGCAGATATATTTTTTCCCCCTTCTTGCCACAGGTAAATATTTGCTCTGCAGTGTTACATTTCTATTAGAGCATTTTGTAGAAGGTAAGGTTTTCACATTACCCAGACACCCTCCTCTCTCAGACACTTACATACAACCCTACTAAATTCCCACTATTCAAAACATGCAAACTGAGATAAATTGGGTAAATGGAACTATTGACATTAATAGGAGAAATTTTATCTGTCCCTTAAGCTTTGTATCTTTAAATATGTATCTTTGTATCTTTGTATCTTCTGTTTGAAAGAATTTTAATTTAATCATGTTACTGGAAATCCTTTTAAATAGTCTGCTGTGATGGGATGTGTTCTCTCTCTTTTGTCTGTCTCCTCATTCATTGTCTTTCATGATATTTCATTGCTTCAATCTGTAATGTATTGCTGCTGTTGCTCATAACACCTTGAGAAAAAAAAGGATCAGGGATTTTTTCAATAGAATAAACAGAAGTGGACTCCACTGAATGTTACACTCAGGGCAACAGGGAAACAAGCTTAAACATGAAGCAAGCACTTGCAAAACACTACAGGAAAACACAGCCACTGATGCCTTTAAAGGGAACTACCCAAGAAAAGTGAATGCAAGAACTTTATTGGCAATATATGAAACCATACTGTAACTCAAAGCTGTGTCTGAAGGTGGCTTTTGTTTTACCTTCCAATATATCATATGCTATATGGCCCTATGCAGAGAAAAGAAACCAAAACCCAACAAAACCCTCACACTTTTGGACAACATATGTTCTAAATGTCATCGACTGTTACTATATTCTTGCAGATTTTCTTCTTTTAGTTGCTTGAAGTTATGCCAATCTCAGACCAACTAAAGAGATTTAAAGAGAGAGAAAACTTATGGAATGAATTACTTCAAGTAGGATGACATCTCTACTCAATGTAGAGAATACACTAGAAGCTTAAAGACAGTACAAGGTAAATGGCCCCTCATTTGCATTTTTATTGTATTAATTACTATTCTTTTTGACAGTTGGAAAACAGAAAATCCAGCACCACAACAAATTAACTTCCAGTACTGCTCATATTTTGGCACTGGCATGATACGAAAGTCGATTTAGTTTTAATTTTTAAATACAGTGACACAAAAAAAAATCACTGTTTGATCATTCAATCTTATTTTATACTTGGAAATACAAAAAATCTTCACCAAATCTTGTCTTTCACCACAAGCCCAATGGAAGTTTGTTTCCTAGACTGGTAAGTTATCTTAATGAAGGCTATTTCACTCCATGAATCCCATCCTCTGGTAAACATGACCTACAAAAAGATTTTTACTCTGCAGCAAACTTAGAAGCTGAGAACTGTCTTGTATTGGCAAATTACATGTGTCACATAAATAGAACAAAATTGGTAAAAAGCCTCATCTTTTAAAGCTGGAAAGCCTCTTTTGCTTAAGAAATGCAACATCACATGTCAAAATTCAAACCATTTAATATTCCATGAAGATACTGTAAAAAATAAAGAAAAGATAGGATTAATACTACTAAGTCAGCTGCTGCTTTTCCACTGTGGTGAACCTTGGTCTTGGGGGTAATAAGCGAGATTCCATACTTCTATCAAAGGCACTTCAAAGTGATACAAAAGGCATTTAGAGTGACAACAACCAACAATCTGTTCTCAGGAGGTGACTCCCAGCATGAAAACACCCCAGTAAAACCTGATGCAGAACAGAGGACAAGCTACTAGGCATCACCACAAGCCAGACTGCAGTTTTGAGAAATGCCCTGCACATATCTCAGCTTCACTCCTGAGTACTGGCTACTGCCATAGCCACACTTTTTCTACTACATAATTCTTGACAGGCTGGAAGAGAGGAATTGAAGAAAACTTCCTCTTTTTATTCCTCATCCAATAACTCCCAGTGTTAATCCCCAGCTGAAGAAGAAATCAGCCCACCTTCATGATACTTGTTTATTCAGACAATATTACTCCATTTCCAACCTTAAAATATTTTGCATTCAAAGCTCTGATATGGTTATGTATCTTATTCTTAAACTGAACACACACTCTTTTATTATTTGGTTGCCAGTTCAGTGTATTAATTAAAATTTTAAACAAATTAACATGATAATTTCAAATCTGCCATATTTGCATGTAAATAATCACCAGCCACATAAAAAAAAAAAATAGAAAATTAATGACAGAATCTAGTTTCTGAAACAGACTTCAGATGTTTTCAAAATCCAAAACCAAGGGTCAACAAAAAAACCTGACTTAAGGGTATTGGTCACTCATGTTCTGACAGACTGCCTAGAAAATCCATTTAAAACTAATTATTAATTAATATAATTATTATAAATCTCTATTTCCTCAATAGCCAGATGGCAATATTAAAGAATGGATTAAATCCATAACAACATTTGCTTAAGTGATTCACCACCACACTTTTCTATTTGCATCTCCAAGATTCTGCTGGGGATTACATGAGTCACAGAAGCTCTATGTAAATATTTGAAAACAGGTTCAAAATGCACTGTTAGAATTTTATTTTACAGAACACTGCATTAGTCTCACTCCCTGGCGGCAAACACCTGCAGAGAATAGAAAGCCTTCAGTTACACTCAGCTTTTGGAAACTCTTTTTCAGATAAACTAGATGGAAATAGTGCTTTTGATCCCAAGTTCAGGTCCCAGCAGGGACCCATTTCTGACAGATCAGCTGGGTTAGCAGGCTCACTTACAGCTGTTCACGGATGATGGCAGAGCGGCAGCAGGAGCAAGTGCCATGGCACAGGACTGCAGCGCTGCTTTAAGTCACAGGCCAGTAAGAAAAATAAATTAAAAACCCCACCTAAATCTAAATACATTCAAAGCAGGAGTTTATTAATCTGAAGAGGTTGCTGTTCCTGGATAATGCATTTACATAAGATTGCTGTTCCTTGATAATGCATATACATGTCAACTCACAGTTTAGCTTTATTAACAGGAAAAAAAAAATACTTTACCTACTTCTGTTTACTTACCTGCTTATTTTTTTTTGCAAAACCTGCTAGTAGAATGGGTAAAAGCTTGACCAAAAACTAGTTAAGCCATCTAGTTAACATGCATCAAAGGATATTGGTTATCAGTACAAATGGAAGACATGCCACTTGTGAATGTTTTTATTTATTATATTAACATAGCCTAGCAGCACTGCTTCACTTAAATGGTGCTTCACAAGCATCTTTATTAGAAGGGGGTCCTAAACTCAACTAACTGTGAAAATAAAAGCAGGCCAAAGAAGCTACTAGATATTATACACACAATTTGAATCACTCTATATTTTTGGCATTTGTTCACCAAATTTCAAAAGCACATAACAGCAAATTTGTAAATTTGGAATCTTTTGTATTCCAAATCAAAAACTGAGCTAATGCTTAACTTCTGAAGAGTTGCCATTGTAAAGCTCAGTTTTTCTATACCTCAGTCTTAATATTTGCTAAGCTGCTCAGTTATACTCTCACAAAGCTGCTCAAAGAAAAGACTTGATCCTTCAACGTGAAAAGACTTGAGTTTAGCCTCTGCAGGCTCAAGCAATCTGCTGTTTTCTTCATGTGAATTGCAACAGTATTGGCAATGAAAGCACAACCATCTCCTCTGCACAGCTTACACTTGGGCAGAAAATTAAGAGCATAATTGTAAAGCACTGTCCTACTCCAACCAAGGGATTTTAGTATCAAGGATTCTCTAAACTAGATTACTGATTAAAGCTGAAATAAACTCTGACTCCTGAAACTACATTTTGGGATACAATTTTGAGAAGAACATGAATTTTAGCTTAAAAGCAGCATAAACCTAAACAGGCTTCATTATTTCTACAACGTAGAACAAGTGCATTTGCAAGTATGGACTGGTCAGGCATATCAAGTTATTTCTTGGATTAAAGTCCAATTCAAGCTCATCTGTTTTCCCAAAATATTTTTCTCCCATTCATTTACCTGCCTTATTACAATATCCCAGAAGAGGGACAAAAAAAAAACCAACAAAAAAACCCCCAACAAACAACTAAAAAAAATCTGAAGTTGGTTTTTCAGTTTCTAAAAACAATATGAAGTTTGATCTGACACAGACTACACTTTTCAAGGTATCTATCTGTAGTCTGATTATGTAAAAAACCATACAGCAGAGACAGCACCTGTACGGCACCTTAGAGTTCTGCATACTAGGAATAAGACAGGCTTGCATTTTTGGCGTTTAAGGCCGCGTATCAGTTTTGGGATTTGCCTCAGAGACTACAGTGGCCTGAACTACAGAAACAGGAAGATGTGCTGGGGCTCATCTGCCCCAGCAACTCATAGGCATTGAAATAAGGGGGCAAGGAAGACAGAATGGAGTCATCTTCTACTGAGAGCAGCAGAAGAGCCTTTTACTTTCCCCGTGTAAAGCTGCCTGAATTCTGAAGTAGAGATTGAAGCAGCCAGTAGGAGCTTGCATGCGGAAGGGCTCAATTTCGTGAATTATATAAGAATTCACAAAGTACTGGGCAGGATGCAGATGCAACAGTGGCAGTTGCTTTCTACCATTCTTTATAGTATCATACCTTTAGTGGTTAACAGTGGGTCACAGAACAGTGGGCTATTGTCAAATGCTATTTTAAGAGTGTTTTGCCCTAAAAAGACCTAATGAAGCATGAAGTGAGAGATTTGGGGGTAGTAATTGTGGTCCAACAAAACCTACCTGCCCTGAATGAGTGAAAAAGCATATTTTAAATGGTCTCTATTGGAAAAGATGAACAGTTACATGTGCATTCAAAAAGATATAGCACTCAGGACAAATTAACAAAAACTCCGCCACACGGCTGGGGTATGAACAAGATGCCAAAATTCTTTCTTGTCACCATTCAAAAATTTCCTGTGTTTTAACCGAAAAGTCCTTTCAATTCATGTCAAAGACATGACTAAAAGCTTGCCAGGGCTCGTTGCAGTGTTCCTTCACTTTCCATTAGCAGTCTCTTGAAGCACATGACATAGTGGTTTACAAGAGAAAATTGGTTTACAGAATTTAGAATGAAGCCAGGCAGAAGAAAAAAAGAAATATTCTGTCTTAAAAAGTGAAGCCTTAACTAGTCCAAACCGTATCCAGTAGGTTCTATGACTATGTAATTATCGCCAGATTACAATATCTAGGGGATAAGAAAAAATACATTTGACCCAAGAGATGGATTTTAACACAAACAGCTAAACAAATTTTGTTAAAAATGAACTTTTCCTGTTTTGATGGAAGATGAAATAAAGGGTACGTTAGGTGTGCATGACATTGTAAGAATATTTTTCGTGACATTGTAAGAATGTTTTTCAATGGTTAAAGAAACTGATTGAACTGAGTGTTCTGGACAGTGTTCAGGTCATTAAGTTGTGAAAATGCCAAAGCAATTAGGGTCATATAATCAAAGTTTAATGAGAAGTCCAAGTTAACACTTTTGATTATTGGTGAGCTACCTGAAATGGCTTTGAAAATGTACTTTTTGGTGCTACTTCGGCACCATCTGAAATCTGTTCCACACTTATTCTGAAAAGGCTTAAAATGTCAAAAGAAGGAACAGCTGTTTTTCTACTCCTCTCATCTCCCCTTCACCATTTTCTTAGATGAAGAAGCCCAATCTCCTCCCAGCATAAATGGAAGCAAACTAGGTTTAAACATTTGAAAAGATATAAAGGTTTATTAAATGAATCCAGATTTGACAGATATTACATTAAATTAAACAGCAATAAATTTTTACTAGGGTTTATGTACAGATCACAGTGATTTTTCATTGTGCAATGAGGGCTGACTTTGTAACTTTGAACAGTACTTACACAGGAGCTACAACAAGCAACCAGCAACACACAACATGAGCCCAAGTGAACCTCGCAAGTCGAGCTGTCCAAACTGATAATGCAGCACACAAACGCCTGCTACTACTATCACTACTTACTACACAACAGAGTACAAAGCAGTCAAGGTTTGCCATAGAAAAGTGCAAAACATGGGAAGTCTGTACACAGTACAGTACAAAAAGGAATCATGCTACAGTCATTGAAAGCTGAAAAATAACTCTATAGCATAGGAAGCACTGCATCACAACTCTTCTGAATGGCAAGCAGATGGGCTGAGGAACAGCCATATCTTCATTGCTTTCAAAACTGTAAAATCCCTGTTTATCCATTTAAACATAGTTTAGTACCTATATTTCATCCATAACAATGACTTTCTACAGTGGAAGATCACATTAGTTAAAGCTCAGTAGCACACATATCATTGATCAAGCTCATTTACAGGAAAATCTACAGCATGTTCTTCATTGAAATCATGAAGCATTTATATCATTTGGTTACAAGGCAATTGAGTTTACAATTCATGTTTATCACTTAAAACCTCAGATTGGGCAATTCAAAATATATATATAAAACTCAAAAATAAAGGCGGATTATTTTAATGTTTAACATTCTTGTTCACTAATGTAGAATA
>WAAG01028177.1:19780-30646 GCA_013390105.1 Tichodroma muraria | reverse complement strand
AGAGACCAGAGAAGAGACAGTAGTACAGAAAGAGCAATTAAATCTCTCAGGTTGAGTTTTGACACTCAAAACTGCTACTAACTTGTGGGCGACTGACAGCAAAGTGAGAACTGGCAGCATTTCCTTCAAAGAAAAATCACTTCATAGCCTAGTAAAATATTATTTTAAGGTATGACTTCTCTTATTTGAAAAACAGGATTGACAAATGCCATTTCTGTCCTGGATCCATTTTGAAGTGTTTCTACTTTTTAGCAGCAACTTCAGCTTCAGTCAGCATGCTTGCTGCTGGAAAACACAGGGAAGTCATGGCCTCAGGAGTGTGACTGGTATAGGCCACCTCCTATAAGCCAAATCTTAGTATTTTTTACAGATAAATCTAAAACTGGTTTTGAGTTCACTAGGATACCTCACTTACATAAAGCTGGCATGCTACAGATGCTTTTAGAACAAATACCTGCTCTCACTAAAGTCAGCAGCATTACCATGGACATCAGCAAGATCAGGCCTAGAAGTTAAAAATTTTTCTGTGGTATAAGTATCTGCCTTTCTGTGCCTTGTATGCTCTTGCCTTAAATATTACTGAGCTGAAAAGAAGAGAGAAGTGTTTTAAAAACCTCTTTTCAAATGGGTGTCCTTGAATGGACAAAGCATTCTCTATCCTTTGGACTTGTAACATCACTAAACAAAGATGTTCCACAAAAATACTAAGTAAGTTCTCTTTTGCTAACAGATTAGGTGAATTAGTTAAAAAGCCCTTAAACTTCCAGAAACGCATATATATTTTGCATAATCTCCTTGGATGCGTTTTAGCAAATTAATAAATGAAGGTTTATGATTTCCTTTCCCCTGTACTTCCCAATTAATGTGCTTATCTGTAAAATTCAGCAGTGGGGAAGGATAATTATCCTTAATAGCTCTATGCGGAGAGCAAGACACGCAGAGAAGCCAAGTGTCTGTGCACAGACTGCTGCAGATGGAAACCAGTTCAGTCTTCCTGAGCTGCAAACCTGCCAGACATAAACCACCTCCAGGCAGGGAATGACACAGTTCCCCAGACCTGGAGAGCACACAGTACCCGGAGGTTACTTACAGTAATCACAACACGGCCAAAACCCCAAACACCGAGTGAGTAAACTTGGGTCTCTGCAGGTCCCAAAAATACAGCCTAGGTTTGCAGGGGTTCAGAGCAAATAGCTGATCCAGGTCTCCCAGAGCCCCAAATCATAGCATGAGCCTCTAACAACCTTACTTTATAGAGCTTAAAAGTTCACGTCTCATTTGATTTTGGGCAGATAAGAGCAGTACTTACAGCACTTGGAACTTCTGCTTAGTGCCACTTAGGAATTTACCATCAACGCAGGCTATTAAAATGCATGATCAAGCAGGGAAGACTTTGATTCTAATATCTTTTTCTTTTCAATATTATTAATTTTTAATTGGTGGCTTTTGAACACTGCAATAATCCATAAAAGAAAATCTTCCATATTTTTAGTACCTTTAATTTAAACTGTTGTATCTTGAGACCTCTGATCCTGTGCACAGAGCTTTTAAGAGCAGTTTGTTTGGCTTAATGAAATTTCTGCTGAGGAATAAGCTGAGGAGTTCTTAATGTACCATTTTACTCATTGGTCCCTTTTTTAACACAAGAAGCAGCCAACTGCATTTCTCTTTGCTTTGGCAAGCTTTAAACACCTACCTTTTCATCATTGTTTTATCTTGAACTCTTTCTAGCTCTCTCCCCATATCGTGCAACAAAAGCCTTTGATGTCCCAGAGCTGTGCCACGTCAGGCACCACAGAATTCTCACCACAAGCTCATTAACTCACTGGGCAAACTGCACTGCTGTGCCATGGGAAAACAAACAGAGTATCCCCCCTTTTTTTGTAGCATTGCCCAAAAGACTGCAAAAAGGCATCATTACAAATTGGGGTAGACATCTCAACATTCATTTTCAGTTTCTGTGGCTTTGGTTATCTTTGGGTGTTTCTCATATCCTTGTTAAAAACCATTAACACTGTAGATACATACATATATGCGCACATGTTTTGTGAAAACTTTTATTTTTTAGATGCATCATACTGTACTTCTTAGTGTGGAATATTATATCTTGAGCACAAAAAGTCCTGCAGCACATCAGAAACAATTTTGAAGACTGAATGTTCCATTCCCACAGCTCTGTCAGTAACAGACTATGATTTATCTGACAGATGTTTCATATTGTTTGATAGGGAGAAATACATCCAAGATTATAGCTTACATTTATAGCAAGATATTTGTGTAACCTCCTGGATGTACATCTGGCTATGCTTAGTGTGAACTCCACAGCCTCTCTCCTGTTAGAGAGCTCAGCTTGTCTCATAAAGGCATCACATGCCCTTACTAAAAGGTCCAATAACTAAACTGCTAAGAAATCACAAGATTTGATTTTTATGTTTATGGACAGGCCCTCAAAACCCAGAAAGCATGACAATTCGATAAATTACTGTACCTGACAGATGACAGCATTAGCAGCAGACAGCAGCAGCTGGCTGATGCCAATAAATCCCTTACAAATTGCTGTCATTCTCCAGGGAATGGTAGCATAAAAGCCTCAAATAGAGATTAGGCAAAAGACCTGACCCAAAGAACTGAAGATTCAACAATTAATTGAAAGCTGCGTATTTGCTCGTGGATCCAGCACAGTTACATTTGTCCCATGACATCCCATGGCTAACAAAAACCTGAGGAGCCCAAAAGCTAAGCTGGAAAGTATTTTGCCTGCAAATAAATGGTATAAAAAGGCACATGCTGGCAAAATAACTCACTGGGGAGAAGACAGCAAGTGTGCTGGCAGCATACTCTCACCAAAATAAAAAGAAGTCAATAACCCGAAATTATTTTTTAAAGGGAAAAAAATATTTTACCTGAATTTAGTTTTTTGAAAGATTCTGGAAAACTCTGCAAATAAATTCAAATCCTGTATTCTTCTGAGAACACAACATATCCAGGGAGGATCAGGAGGCATATTTGTTTCTGATTTCCCTCCTATGCTCTTCCTCCCTTTCTTTCCTGCTTAAGTGACGACGCTCCCCACGTTAATTTCACTTAGTGGATCCTTAGTCGTCACGTAAAATGCTTTGAATGTATTTAAGATTTTAAACTTAGTATAATTAGAAATGTGAGAATAAAAATGATAAAAATAATAAAATATGAAAGGCTAACTCTGGTGTGAAAGAGGGAGATAAATGGCAGAAACCGCCTCACCGCCAATTGTCTTCACTGGCAGGACATCTGACAGGGCCATCCCTAATCAAGTGCATTCCACATACCTGAATCAGGATGTTCCAGTAGCAAGAACTTCATTTTCCCTCTGAAAATTCTTGGAGATTCGTTTTTAGTCTTGTTTTTCAGGCTTTGGTGAATTCTTGGATTAATGGTCTCCGGAATTTTTAAAATACATCTGTGTCAGCATTTATTGATAAGAGTCAGTGAAGTAACTTCTCTCTGTTACACTCCAAAGAGATAATTACAACCATGTGCAGCAGAGAAACATTTTTCAGCTTTCTTAGTCTGTATGTAGACTTTTGAAATCTTCTCATGTCCTACAAACTCATGTTATGCCTATTAGTAATTATAAAAGACATTCAAAATAGGTTTTAATAGGATAGGGTTCCTATGTCTTCTATGGTCTTGCACACCTTCATTGATGCTTATAAATTTTAAGAGCTACTCAAAAATATTTATGCCACGTATGAGGCTTAATTTGTAACATCTACATTTTTAAACATTTTAGGTGTTTTTAACCTGCTAGTCATAACTTTATCTACTTTTAGACTAATGATTAGGTGTCTAATAATTCAGTTGCTTTTAACGTTCCTAAATGGCTTTAAAAGCAGGCTTGTATTTTTATTGCCTTAGGCAATTTAGAATGAACAAAAGTTTCCAGACCTCAATTTTATTAAACCTACCATTCACCATCATTCCAAATATAAAAAGCCATTGCTAATAATTACACAGAAAAAGAGCTACAGCTTGGCATAGTTTGTTATACGAGAACAAACTAAAAATCCATTCTTTGCTTAATAGTCAACACAAATTCTAAGGTTGCTGTTGCAGGCCACAAGAAAATAAAAATGTAAAATTCAATTTAGTCAATAAATGCTACCTAATATCTGGAGTTTAATAATAGAAATAAAGCAGAATACAATCATGCCAATATTCATCCCAACAGAAGTATTTTAAAACACAAGCAGGCAGTTCTAAAGTGACCCACAGACACATTACTACACTCCAAAGATTATAAGTTTTAATTGTGACACACAAGGGAAATACAGGAGAATTGCAACTAGACAGGAAATAAATGAGTAGCTACATCTCCCACCATGACTGAAGTGAAGGGCTCAGTGCAGGATTTAATCAGGAGAATTTGTAATTACAGGCAGCTGGACAAGAAAACCAGCCACGCATGCAGATTCCTGACTGCCCACCATGGGCACATCCATTGACTACATTGAGAGCTGAAAAACAAAGTCTGTAAGTCACAAAATTATTTGAGCTGGAAGGGACTGTAAAGCTCATCCAGTTCCATGAGCAGGAAAAAGTCCCCAGGAATAAACCTCTATTAAATTGTTTTTAATATCTTCTGATAGGACTTCCTAAGTGAGAAGCTCTACAGAATTTGTCATTGAAGTAACAAAACATTCAGAGAAGACTGAGAAAGGAAAGCATTTGTAATAGCAAAACTGAAGTGTTGGGTGTTTTCAAAATTACAACTTAGAACTGAAAATATGCTCAGATAAAGGAAAGCCTACAGTAGAAACAGAAGCCTAAAAGATGCTTATGACTCCATGCTACATTAATGGTCTTCCCAACCTAACAGTAGTATTTGCATCTTTAAAGATCTTGTCAGAACGCATCAGTGCATTTTTATTATGAGTGTTATATTATTCAGATACTTTCCTTTCCATTTCACTTGGTAAAATAATTTCCATTACAGATTTTCAAATCAAGGCAGGCAAGGAACGTTGAATTGGAGCTGGAAGTACAAGAATCCATAGTACCGGGAAAGTTTACTTTACTGAATTGGCCTTAGACACTGTAGTTCAATAAGAACTACACTTTTACAACAGAACTCTGCCTCTGGAAAGATGTGAAAGGTAAGACAAGATCTATACTCACATAAAGGACAAATTTTCAGCTTATTTATGTTTTGTGAGGGATATGACTCCATCTCTTCCCATCATATATCTTCTAATCATGTTTGTGTGGTATAGGGCAGTATAAGCCCCCGGTGCTACATAAACAATGGATAATGAATGAGTGCACGTAATCAATCTCCAACAATTCTATTATGATTTCAGGAGTTACCTGGAAACCACCCTGAAAACATCTGTGCAGAAACACAGTGAAAGAGAGACACAGAAATTACATTTCCTTTTCTTCTAATCAGACCTATCAGAGTCCCATTTCTTTCCCAGAACATAATGAAGTATCATTAGCTGGAGTGGGACCCTGTCTGACAGAGCTGCTGAATTTCTTTTGATTTATAGCACAGACTGTCTGCTGCATTTATTGTGAGCCTGCCTGGTTTTGTCTGCCTGCCTTCAGAGCCAGGAGGAGCCCTGTGCTGCCGCTGGCACCAAGCAAAGCCAGAGAGCTCGGGCAAGCACGGACAGCACTTCCAATTGCAACACTTCAGGCACAGGAAGGAGCTCTCAGGACTCCCCGGAGCCTTCTCTTTCTCCAGGCTGAACTTCCCCAACCCTCTCAGCCTTTCCTCACAGAAGAGAATCTCTAGCCCTCAGGGCCTTCCCTCAACTCGCTCCAGCAGCTCCAACAACAAACCTTGCTTGGTTCACGGGGGCATTACTTTGAAATGGCCTTTCACAAGGCCAGACCAAAAATCACCTCGTTTTACAACTGGATGGCAATTACCTAGTTTTTCAGTGCTCTGCCTAAAAGGCTGACTCAAACAACAGTTTAAATCAGAGCCTCAGTTCACTGGAGGAGGAATCTGAAGCCAGCACAATGCTGGGAGCAGCACAATGGTGTGATGCCCCCTAGTCAGGGAAATCTGGGCTGTCTGAGAACAGCAAGTCTCCGAGCAACACGGCCACACGTTCAAGGAAAAGCAGTGTGCCAAGTCATACTCACGTCATGTACTCATTGACATGGCCAAATACTGCCCAGAAATCTGGCTTTCTGATCACTTCTAAAATATTCCCGTCAGCCACAAACTGTCAAACACTTCCTCAGGGAAGCGGAGCTCCTGGAGACATGACTGAAACGTTCGTGCCTGAGGGTCATTCTGCCACTAGATCCTGCATGTTGCCATAAGCATCTCTCTCAGCTTGGGAGATTTTGGCACGTTTTTCCAAAGTTAGCAAGCATTCCAACAAATTTCAATGGCTCAAGTTACTTGAGGCCAAATGTTTATGTTTCACCGAAGCCCAAATAAAACTGCAAGCAGAATGGCAAACAATGGTAGGAATATAATGCAAATATTTGACTTCTACATGTCAACCTCAGTCTAAGTTTATGCCGAAGCCCTTCTCCTGGAGGTAACTGGTTGGGAATCACACCAGACACAAGGCATTCTGTGCGTGCTCCACGGGCACTGCTCTCCTTGAATCGACAGCGCGGCCACGGGGAGAGCAGCTCCCAGGCACCCTTGGGATGGCCCAGAGGTCGAACCACAAAATGCAGATGCGTAACCCCCATGAAGGTAAAACACAATTCCAGGGGCAGTAGTGGGTGAGCAATACACTCCGTGCTTCCTTTGGTTTGGTTTAGAGCTGCAGCAGCGAGTCTATACTCAGCCTATGACAGCATCAGCCACAGGGGAAGCAACTGGAGTGCTCTGCTTGTATTCATACAGCAGACCCAGCTCCAGGTAACCTGTTCATTAAACTGCCATATAAAATTACAGAAGTAGGGAAAGAACACCACAGTATTTGGAAAACAGACTTGAATACATTTTGAAGCTATTGTTCCCATTTGCATACAATATTGCTGAGAATAAAGCAAAGGCTCCGAGTTGCATATTATTCCTCTGCCTTTGCATAACATTTCAATCTAGCTACCTCATAAACCCAAGGACAATTTCCAAACTGGTTAGTGTTACTCCCACAAAAGTTTACGTTTCAAGGCAGCTCAGCACACATCCATCCAGAATCCCGTATTTACCAAAGGCCAAGATTTTAAACGTCTTAAGTCCTGGGCCCTAAAAATATAATCCCCTTCTGGTTTATTACATTGGTGGCACATGTGAAATTAGCCTTATAAGACAAGGATGAGGCAAGCCCCCGGGATTTTTGTGGAGGTCTGAGAGGTAAAGATTGAACGTACTCAGTTTATGCTGCGCTCTGCTGCCCTTCAGGAATATGGGACACACTGTCTCAATTATTACTGTTCTTATTACTACCCTTTTTGGCTTTTGTGATCTTGTTGACCCTTATAAGGGCAAGTGTGCTTAGCAGCAAATGATGGCCTACAGTCCGTTCACCTCCTAAACACCTGCTTTGGGTTAGATTGGCATTACTTATCAAGCTCAACACACTGAATTTATATATAGTGTAAATAAACACAGCAGAAGATGGACAGAAGGGCATATAAAACACAAGCAAAACAGTGGAGTTGTGTACTGATATTTGTTATACCTGCTTTTTATTTCCCTTCTCATTTATTTCTGTCCCTGATCCAGGCCTTGAATTTTGAGAAACACTGAACTCAATTTTTGATGTACAAAATCAGAGAACTAAACGACTAGCCAGTTGGGAAATGCCTTCAAAAGCATACCCCTGCCAATCTAAACAAGCTGCCCCTCAGACTGTTGGGGATGGATTTTCTCCCTTTACACAGAACATCAAGCAAATGTAATATATTCAGAGCCATCCCTGTCATTGTGGCACCAGCATTCCTATGAAAAAGGACAGGTGGGTTATGTTACATAGGTTGTTTTTCCAGGTATTCAGGAGCTCATTGGGTCTGAATGCAGAACAACAGCAGCCACTCTCCTGCAACTACAAGAGCACAAAGGCACCAGGGCACCTTTTCTCTTTCTGGGGACAGATCTCTTGTTTCTACAGAAAATGGAGGTAGCTCTCAATTTTATACAATCACTCTCGTATCTCAAGTGAACAGACACAACGCTTCTTTCCTGGTCTATTGTCCCTGATGCATTCCAGCTCTGCAGTCAGACTAATCAGGCTGCTAAGGACTTTTCGGAGCACAAATGTTATTGTTAATCCCTCTCTGGCCTCACAGCTAAGAGAACCCAGCAGCTCTCCACCTGCACAGACCTCAGACACACCGCAAAGCGCTGAACCTCTGAAAGTGGCTCTGAAATGGCATGTGGCACAGCACAACTGGCCCTCTGAGGGTTTTAGCAGCAATCTCTGTATAATGCCAAGCTGTGTAAAATACAGTGTAATTCAGAGTGCTCCTTTGCTACCAGAAGGAATAATTAATGCAAGCAATTATTATGGAAGAACACAGCCAACCTCATTTTCACTGGTGGTACTCTGCCAAACTCTTTACATTTGTGATAAATCGTGATTTCCGGGCCATTTTAGAGTCCCTTTGCATGAGCAGAGTGAAGGGTAGGAGAAAAAATAAAAAATTAGGAAGCCTGAAATATAAATTAACTTTAATGTGAGGAGTTGGACATTTTTAGGTACATTAAGTTTCATATTGAGCATGAAAACACCAAAAGAACCCCTGAAATTTTGTTCTGGTTTGACTACTGTGTAAACCCTGTCTCAGCAAAGGTCTAAAAGTAATTGATGCTGTAGCTACTGAAGATTTGTCCATAACATAATGAAAACCATTTCATGAACTTTCAGTTTCTCGGAGCTGCGTGATCAAAGCAAGCGAAATCATTCCTCTGCTTTTGTAAGGAAATGCATGAGACATCTGCTGGCAGCACATTCAAAAACCACAGATTTTTTTTCCTACTAGTTAATGCAAGAGCAGAGACTAAAATCTAGTTCAAAACCCAGTAAGATTAGTAGAGTCAGTCCTGGTGGCTTCAGGGTTTGTTTATTTTGTTTTGTTTTTTTTTTTAATCCGACCCCTGATACATAAAAAAAAAGGTTCAAAAGACAGCAAGTACGCTTGTCTTTTTTTGATTTTTTTTTTCCCTGTCTTTTGGGGCAGCTATAACCTCCTGCCCTCCTTGCTCTGCAGTGCTGAAATGCAAATTGAAGACTTGAACTGCTCACAGAATGAGGCAAGGACAAACAACTGAAGAACACAAAAACAAACAAAATTTTCAAAAGACACAAGCAGGAACTTGGAAAATAACTTTCCGATATATGTTGTAAGTGTCTTGCTCTACAAAGCACAGAAGATGCACATTTGGGCAAAGGATACCAGCAAATACTGGCCCTCATAGATGACATCACTGAGCTTCACCTAATAACCTTCAACTCTTGTGGTTTTCAAGTTTGTTTTGCTCTAACCCTCAGAAGCCATTACAGTGGAAAAAAAGAGCTGAGTCACTGCTATTGTAGGGGGTATTCAACTTGAAAAAAAAGATTGCCCAGTTTCCATCGGCTCTCTACATACATGCTCAAGTGGAGCAATGCTGACATATCTAGATGGAAGTGGAGATAAATGGAAACAAACCACCCAGTTCTCCCCACACATTTCAGCTTTCTGGCATGCTAATTTGAAATTAATTACTGTTTGCATAATAACAAATGAGAGGTTTAATTAATTCTTTCAAAAACACATCAAATTAAACACCCTGCGTACCAGTCTGCATTCTGGTGTGGCATGTGTGGCAGGAATATACTGAGCACATCCAGCTGGGTAGAGGAGCTTAAGTCTACCAGGAAATAGTCACTGAAATGATGACCAGGTGTTTTACTGGAGCTGCCAGGTAAGAAGGTCATAAAGAGAATTGTTTTCCTGCTGGCAAATGCACCCACCTAGAATTACCTGCCAGAAGACTTCACCCTGAAATATTTTCTCTTAGGGTTTCTCACTCCTTTTCCTCTTTCCTTAAAATACATTTGAGGCGTATCTTCTCAGATTTATTAACACCACAGCAAATTAGTCTTAACTTGAAAACTTAAGGCCAACATAAGCGTCCTTCAAAGACAGAATCCAGGCATCTCTGTCAGCATTAAACCTGCAGTGTTTCTTTCACAATTGCATTGGAAACCCATCCTTCTTTCTAGAGAGATCCATTTCAGGATCAAAATCTCTTGGCAGCAGAAGATGAGATTGAGCACTGACAGATCAAGATATGATAATAGCAATAAATGTGATGGAATAAAAAGGAAAACTCAGGCTAATTATTCCCTAGAGAGCCTGTGTTTGTCCATTGAGTTGCCACATAGGTCACATCATTTGAAGGGTTGTTGTCACTGCTTTGCTTTTAAACTCAAAAGAAACAAGCAGTTGCTCCTCACCCTTTACATAATTCCCAATAAACATCCACGACTAAGTAAGGTCTGAGAGACAGTGACACGAAGAACACAATGAACTTCAGCCCTTTCAAAGGCATTTGTGCAGAAATGGCAACCTTTCAAAACTGAGTCAAGGGTGCAGGTGCAGTTTTGACTGGGTGAACAAAATATTCATGGAATACGATGCTGTGGAAAACGGAACTTGCAAATAGCCTCTGAGGAAAGAAACCACCTCAGCTCAGAAAGCAGCTATATTCTAAGCAGTAATTACAAGACCCTGACTTTTTAGTTGTTCCAATTAACTCTACAGCTGGAGATTTCTAATTTGGTTTCTGTCCAGAAAATTATTAACTGGCTTCACTAGACTGTTTAAAAGATAGAGGTCCATGTAATCCAGACTTCCCTTCAGGAGCAAATGCAGACAGTGAACAGTCAGATGCCAAAGGAACTGGCATCGGTGCTCCCCATCGGA
>WAAG01028177.1:1750-19557 GCA_013390105.1 Tichodroma muraria | reverse complement strand
TTAAAATACTTTAGTTGTATTTGAATACAAAACTCTGTGCCTAAATGGCAGCAGAGCTGTAAGCACCACTGGTCTTTCCCATTTCAATTCAGAGTACAAACCACGACACCAATGGAAATGCCAATTGCTGCCAACCCAGTCATGAAATTTTTTCTCACCTCCACCATTGCTCCTTTCAGTTCTCACTACACATCTGTTAGAGCAGATCTTGCAGGCAGATACAATAATAAAAGATGATAAATCCTTTTAAGACAGCCTATCTTCCTGGGTTTAGTGCATATGAACTGCTTTGGATCGTGTTCAGCCTGGAGTAGCACACGGTCATCATCATATCAAGTCTGAAACCATTACAGAACAGAACCATTCCAAATTCCCATACTTCAAACTCCTTCATAAAATAGTATATGAAATAATCAGATTTGCCTCAGCTGTTACCTCATGATGTGCACACTTCAGGCTTTTTTTCAATCTGCCCCTCTAATTAAAGAAATTACATTATCATGACTGTGAAGAACTTCTCCCATTTCAGCCAGATATAGCAAATGACTGGGCAAGCAACAGTGCTTGAAATCCACGGGCTGACTTCTCCAGGAGCCAGGTATGCTTCAAGGACAGCAGAGTCCTCGTGTTGGAGCCCTGCCTGCACACTCCCTCTGTGCAAACACTCTTTGTGTTTGAGCCTGTGACTGTTGTGCCAGAACTCCTCACGCCGAGCACTTGAAAAGCCCTCCTCGATTTCACACGTCACAGTAACACCATCAGGAACAACTTCAAGTGGCTCTGCTGCAGACTGAGAACATTGCTATTAAAAAAAGAAGTTTGCCAGCAAACTCTGTGAGCACTACTCTGTACGCAATGAATGCGCTGAATGGCTGGTGAATGGACGAGCTCAGCTGGGACTGACAATGAGGTGCCCAGTTCTGCTGGCTGCTCTGTTACCTCAGTGCTGCATACAGGGACAGGAATGTTCGTGAGGCTTCAACTCTTGGCAAACTCCCTCCTTCCTCAAACAGGCCTAAAATTGCAACGTAAGCAATTCTCGCTTGTGCCTTCCTGCAAAGAGTCATCTAAAAGCATTTTATCCAGATGTTCCAATCAGTGTTTTCAATTTACTCCTGCTCATAAACCAAACGTGTCTCAGGGATGACTTGTACATCTCCTATATGCTTTCACATGTGACCTGCTCCATACAGATCTCTATTGCGTGAGGAATGCTTTGCCAAGAAGGTCTCTGAACATCAGAAATTAAACTGTACTCCAGGCCAATTTTGAACAACTTCCACCATAAAAACCCCGTTTCCTAATTATTTTTTTTATACACAGAGTGCTGAGAAAGCCACAAAGGCAGGTTTCCCAGGACAGCATGCTGATAATTGGTTGCATTTTTGCTTTAGCAAGTCATCACCTTTTTTTTTCCGCTGAGAAGTTCGCTAATCCTGTCTCCTGTCCCGTCCCGAGGCTTTGGTGCAAAGAAAGCTTCCCAGGTGACCCACCTGCCTTTTCCAGCCCACACGATGACTAAGCCCAATCTATTTTACACAGATTTCTCCTCTAAGTAAAATCAGTATTTGTTTTTAATTAACAACGTCAAGTTTCACGTGAAGCATTACAGAACGCATGATCACGAGTGATAGAGACAAAGTAGGAGATAAGAAACAAAAATAAGAGATGAATTTGACTTTTCCTGAACTTGACAGCATTCTGGCTTGTTTGAGAATGAATCTGTTCTCTAATTAGGGCTTGGGGATGCTCCAGGAAGATGGATTTTCCCAGAAACTTTGCTGACTAACAGAGACTAACCTCATCCCTCAGCTTTGACAAGACAGAAATTCTCGATGAGCTTTCCTGGCACACTCTGCCTTGTGCCGGACACATCTGACTGTACAAGCGATGCCGGCTGCAGGCCGATGGACTCTTCGGTAGGCACTGAGGTAGTAGAGGAAGATTAAAGGCTCTAGGATGCGCCACTGTCAATTACAAACCAACTCCCAGTCCAGAAAAACCAAGGGGATGGGACTGTGTCCAGCCCAGCTGGGGAGCAGAGAAGAAACAAATTCATTGTGTACAAAATAATAATTTTCAGAAGCAGATCCTGTGTGCTAGGATCAAAGGGGCTGGTAAATTAAGGCCACCCTATAGCAGTGGAATAAATTAAGGGTCATAATGCAATATTCGTGAACTTTTCCTGTGGCAGAAGATCTCTCTACATGCCAAAAACTGAATCCCAATGATTTAGAATTAATTATAATCATTCTTTTTCAGAGCTGCTGTTATGCTGCTGCAGGATTTTGGCACACATATCAATAATCCTATTTCATCTGCATGGCCACAAACCTCTTACTGGGAGAAAGACCAGTCATTTTTGGGTGCTGGGCAAGTTACAGCTTTGAGTAAACACCCACAGTCTTCTCTGATGACAATTCTGAGCTTTCCACACCTGAGATAAACACAAAGGCAGGTTTATTTATGTGGGAAATCCCATTGATTTTTACCTCGACATTAAAATCCTCAAATTCTTCAGGCTGAGAAGCCAGAGACAACTCATAATGGCTCTCTTTCTTTTAGGAATAGGTGGAACATTCCTCCTCAAAGTCAGAAAAATAAGTCAGAAGTGAGCTATCTTTCTCAAATTTCAGAAGTAACTCCCACCTCAACACTGCTCAGCCCTGCAGGGCTGAATCCATACACCCTGACAAACTGAGATTCCCAAGAATTTCATGCACTCAAACAAAACACTACCAGGGATACAGCTCCTACAAATACTCTTTTTGGCTCTTCATCTTGAACTGGGATTTTTTCCTTTTTCAGACTGTAACAGTCCAACACCAGGTACAACTTCATATGGATCTAATTACCACAGACAGGCGAAGCAATCAAGCTCATTATCTAAAACAAGGAAGCAGCTGCCAGGTCCCCTTTTTCCCCCTCTTTCCTAAACAGGTTTTCTTCTCCCAAAGCATGGCCTGGAAACATTACCAACTTTTGAGTGCTTTGTGTATTATTAGGGATATGAACACTGACTCCAGAGAAGAGAATAAAGCAGTAAAATATTTAGCCAGCTCATAAGCTTTACATGACTCAACTTCCTCGGCATTGTTCCTGAGTTTTCTTCACTTGACGGATGAATTGTATGCACTTTCTCTCATTTCAGTTACTTAATATAAACTAAAGAGGAATGAAAGATGTTGAATTAAAAGGTTATTTCAACTGCCTTTGAACTGAATGGGGGGGGAAATGAAGTCCTATTTTCTTTCATGTGCGTGAATCAGAGTTGCTATCAAGGCACACCGATATTGGCAAACTTGCATATTATGTTTTTATTCCATCAACTCCACACACGCGTTCAGGACACCCTTGTTCAGTATTTTCTATGTGTAAATCCAGAGATACTGCAGAAATGTTGGAGTACCAGCAGAGCCTGGTCTCAGACACCAGAGCAGTAAAGATGTGCTAAGCCAAAGCAATATCTTAAACCAGCAGCTAAATTTGCTCAGTCTCGCCATCCTATCACATGCATTTACGAGATTTAGTAGCAAAACACCAGGAAGAAAAATCAAATACCTCCTACTCCTGGACAGGGATGATCTTCTGGATGTGCCCTCTGCAAGATTTAAAGCAACTATATTTTGGGAAGTAAGCACAACATATCCGGTGTTACCTTGGGAAATTCCGGCTAAACCATAAGGCTCCGAAGTGCCACACACTTGAAGCACGTGAGGAATGGGATGCTATCTTTTCCTCCAACAGATTTCAGAAGCAGCTTGCATTTGTTGAGCAGATGTCTATTCTCCCTCACTTTCAGCCCTGCGATTTTGATTCCTGTTACACAGCTGCCACCTTGAATTCATTTCTTGTACCTGACAGAACTGTTCTGAGGTTAGTGATATATTGACTATGGTTCTGCCAACTTTTCCAGCAGCAAACCAGGAACTGGCCGTGCCTTTTTCCTGTCATGGGAAGCTAAAAGAAGGGGAACTTGAAATGGGCTGCAGTTGGTATTGATGGTCAGAGTCAAGCTGAGAAGAGACAAGACCCCTTTTACACCAATTCATTACATGCAGAGTGTGTAATGTCTCAAGAAGAAATAATTATTAACCGATCCTTGATAAGTTTAGGCTGAAAATTAGGAAATCTGAAATTATTCAATACATGAAATTTTGTATTAAACTTCCACAAATTTTCATCAGAGTTCAGAGGACAAAGCAGCCAGCCAGTTCAGGTATGGGTACAAATATAATAATCCTCTAATAAAAGTATTCTGATGGTTTTCCACAGAGTTTAGCATTTTTCTTAATTCCTCAGCTACTAAAGAGAACAGTGGTAAAGTATTTTATAAAATTGATCATTACGTAACTTGATGTACTTAACTGAAAATAATTTTGCATGAAGAAATTATATTTTGGGAAATAAGATTGGAAACCCACACGCCTCAATTAACATTGCCTTTCCATTTAAAAAGCGCTCCAATTCCCCGGCACGTCACAGAGGAAAGTAACGATGCTTCGGCTCTATCCGTGATGCCCGAGTGCCGCCGAGTGGGCGCTCCCTGCAAGTGCACCTGGATCAGCCCTAGGGCCTTACACTAAAGCCGGGGCAGAGAGGAAAAGCACCCAACTCTGCTCATTTCTTATCCTCACGAGAATAAAACGGCGCTGTGAATTTTGACGGGGAAGGTGGGAGTGCCTCCAAGATCTCAGATCAACTTCCGTGCCCGTGACCGCGCCTCTAAGGTCCCGCTTTCACCGCAGGGACGCGGAAGCCGCTGCTCACCTCCCTGCTCACCTCCCTGCTCCATGTCCTCATGACACGAAAACTAGATTGTCCTTGGTCACAACGAGCTGCTGCACTTATTGGCACCAAGTCTTTGCCATGTCTCTTCAGCAACCCAGAGCCTGCAATAATGCTAGAATTAGAGCTCTCCTTTAGTTTAGCAAGGCTGACTGAGGACATGACCCTACCTTCGCTGTGACGCTGAACTGTGAGGTCTACACACAAATTATACAGGTTTTTTTTTAATCTTTTACGAGACTGACCACCCAAGAAGGGAAACTACATAATTTGTACCCTGCTCCGCAAATAAAAATATTTTAATCACTAGATTTCAATACATTTCCTTTGAAATGAATGTTAAATGAGGGAAACCTGGATTTGTCTTTGCTCTCCCATTTCTCCACCAATACACCTGCTCAACTGTAACATATGTCCTAGCCAAGGGCCAAGGTACTTGGCAGCTGATTGTCAGCTAGAACCTTTCACAAAATAAGTGATAACTGCTGCCCATATTTGCTTCTTAGCCTCCTCTTTAGCTATTATTTCAGATTACCAAAAATACTTATATTTACCAAATGCAAAATATCCTCAGTTCTGCTCTCTAGAGCTGAACCCAGATCTTCTACAGGAAATTAAATAATCATGAAAAGCATCCAAGAAGTGCAGTCAAAGACGACTCACTTAAAAACAGTAGATTTTTTTCATGGCAATGTATTCCTACGAGAGCATTAGGTACCTAATCTGACAAGAAAAATTTGCAGGCTTTAATCATCTATTTCATAGGGTTTGGCTCAATAACTGTAGAACACCGACATCTTCAGGTAGAAGAGCTATTGAAGTACATAAATAACAGGACAGGCTGAATATAAACCACTCAAGTATGAAATAATTCTTGAAACAGGTTTTCCTTACAAGATTGACTAATTTGGCTCTTTTCTCCTTGAAAGAATTACACATGGCTCCAGAGACAGTTCCAAAATGTTAGCATAGATGTGAAAACGCCTTCAGTCCTTCCAATATGTGATTTGAGTAACGCTTGAAAGGTGTCAAAAGATATGAAGGTTCCTCATAAAATATCCTACTAAGTGCCAATAAAATCTACAGTTCTTTATTGAGAACTGTACTTAATTGATTACTTAATTAATCATTAAGTAAATGATTAATCAGTAATCATTTCCTGATTATGGGAAAGCCAAAAATTTCTAATCAATTTACAGTCTTGGTACAAGGGAACAGGACACAGCTTTCTTTCAGTTTCTCTGTTTTTTTCCTGGCAGCCATTTTTCATCACGTGCACTCTCAATATTTGGATTAATTTGACTCAAGGCAAGTAAACAGGCTAATTCTGAATTTACAATCATGACAAAAAGTGCTGAAATTTTGTGGTCCTGTTGATAACTTCACAACATCCAAGGAACAATTAATCTACTTTTGGCACTTCTCAGCACACAGACACTCAACTGACATTGCAAGCAGGTGTCGTTAAAGAAAAAAGATTTTTCATAATAAAGGCTTTTGGTGAATTTTATTCTGGATTTGAAGGCCATACTTTTATAGGATAGTAAGTGATGGTCCTCAGATGTCTCAGTAACAGGTGATTCAAGCAATGTTAACCTATTTGAGAAATTAACTTACCATGTGAAAGCCTTCTATAAAAGTCCTTATAATTTTAAGCATTTCACTATTTAATCTGTTTATCTCCAAGTCAAAGTATTTGCACAAACAATTTTTATTAAAAAACTGGTGAGTGCTCATTTCTCTGAATAAAACCACCCCAACCCAAATACAGCAACATAAGGACACAGTGCAGCTGCCTGGTTAAACAGAACACTGTTAGTGAGGAACTCTGTTAAATATTCTCCCTCTCTGGAATCAGTTCAGCTGAAAGTATGTTTTCACTCATCATCAATAAGAGAAAAGGAATAAAACTGCAGGAATAAAAGGGATTAGGAAAAAGGAAATAATAAAAGGAAAAAAATTAAAAGGAATAAAATATTGCTTCTTAAAAAAAAAAAAAACAAACGCAGTAAAAAGCATACACATGTAACCAGTGCCCCTACTGTAAAATGAAGGAGTTGAAATAGGCACGTTAAAGACAGAGAAGGAAGTTCAGTATGAACATTCCTAATCCTCTATGCAGTGCAGCAGTTCCTACTCCTGGGCATTCTGCACAAATGAATCCATCTTAAACCCCAAGGCTGCAAGAAAGACTGGCATGTTATCAAATGACACTTGCACTTAGATGAGAATGGCAAATACGAGCTGCAACTTGATCAAGATCAGGTATTTACTGACAAGAGAGTACATTTTAGTCAGATGTGTAGATGGATTTCAAACACCAGTGCAGGTCATCTAGCATCCAAACTCTTGGAAAAGCCCCATATCGAGGAAAATTGTTACCTAGGTGCTCAGACACTTCCATAACTAGAAAATAAACTGAAAGTTCGTGCGAACACACAAACAGTAAATTCAGGTTTACACAAGAAAACTCGGCTCTTATGTAACTACAAAGCCTTTGAGCACCTACGGATTTCTTACAGGAGACACTGCTGCGCACGCTGGCCCAGGGCTGTGTGCGCCGCAGGAACACAGACAGCAAGGAATGACCATTTACTACTTTTGCTCTCTAGAGGTCCTCCACGAGCTGTAAATGCCTTAACTTCTGTAAGGTTCTGTAGGCTCCCTGCTGTTGAGCGGCATCAGGAGCTGCAGCTTGGATTCTCTAAATATCTAAGACACCACCTCTCTCTGCATTCACCCAAACAGCTGCTCACACTGCATTTAAATCTGTGCCCAGCTCAGAGAACGGTGGCAGTGACTGTCACAGGCATGTCCCAAACTAGCAGCTGTCACCAATACAGAAGAGTTAATTAACTCTGAAAGTGAAAGGTGCTTTCAGGCCCCGCCACGCATCTTCATTTTTGGCAATGACAGCACAATGCAGCCTCTGCTTCCATCAGCCTGGAAGCACAGCTCAGAGCCAGGGTGCCCGTGGAAACCACTGAACACAGATTGTGATGCTACCTTTCATCTGCGGAGGGAGGAAAAAAACACGTTAAAATGGAAGTTTTTCTGAATTTATTTCAGCAGGACTACTCAAGAGTACGTGCAGCAAAGACAAGGGGTAATGTGTGCAGTAAGGAAATTTATTCTCACAATGAAGACTGTAAAGCAGAATATGGGAAATGACTCAAAGATATCATCAAATTACTGCACTTATTTGGTTACCAGCAGATGACAAATCCCTTTTCTGCCACTAAAGCTAGAATAGTACCACGAACTAGAATAGTACCACGGGCTTGCTGCAGCAGCCTTCCTTTCAACTTCCTTGGCTTTGTTGTAGACCTGTTCCCCTAACTAATTAAGTAGAAATAAGTAGAACTGAATAATCATTATAAATGCACTCCATTAACTTATGTCTGCTGATTTAAAAAGGTCATATATCCAACAAGATGAGGAGAAAAAAATTAAATGTGGGAAAGCAAGGCTTTATGTACACGGGCATTCCTGAACAGTACCAATTTAAAGTAGCACTTTCCGCTCTAATTCTCTGGAGTTCTAATTGAAGTTCTGACCTCAAAGCGCTCTGCCTTCCTCACTGAAAGATTTGCCTCTCTCACAGCTGCGTGGCAGGAGTCCCACTGCAGACCCTTGAGTGCCACCAGAGCTCCTGTCCAGCAGTACAACACTACCTATCCAGGAGCAATGATAGGGGATCCCTTCCCTGCCGTCTACTTGAGAAACAGGAATCTCGGAGGAGCAAAGATCTCTTCCTTGGTCAGCTGGCAGCCTTTGCATCGGGCCCTGCTTGGTGGGTGGTGGGACAGACCTTGCTGAGCCTGTGTTTGCCAACACTGCTGGTAATTGCAGGCTTGGCACCAGGGTAACCCAGCTTGATGATTCTGTCAATTACCCTTATCCTCCATCTCACCTTCCCCACCTCCAGCACATCATTGGCAATTAGCTGGGAGGTACCTGAAGGCAGGGACCAGGTCCCTCATGTACCAGAGTCTGCACCAGGGTCCAGGGGTGATTTGTGGGTGTCACTGTAACACAGATGTATATAACCTTGGCTTCTGACTACTCTACAAAACACAGCCCCTGCTTAAGACATGTTAATGAAATGTTTGCTGGATGTCAAAGCGTGTTAGTACAAAGAGCTTGGTTTTATTTTTTTAAGCAGATAACTATCAGATTCTCACAGCTTTTTACTTTCAAGGGATACATAAGCTATTTAATGGAGGATCAAAAGCGATAAAATATTATTCAAATAATAGAAACTGTTTCCAAAACTTGCTTCCTTTTCTACCCAATTACTAATATATCCTCCACTGTTACGCTGGAAGATTCTAGTCATAAGAACAATTGCTACAAGACAGTTCAGTATAGTCTAAAATGACAAATGCCTTAAGGAACACGTCCATAAGGACTCAATTCTGCATTGCAGCCTCACTACAACACTTCTCCAAGAGCCTTAGTCCAGTTTACCTGTGTTAGCAGTTCTTTCCTCCCTATTTGTGGATCCCCCTAAAGAACACCACCACAGTACAAAAACAGTTCCAGAAATAAAAGCCAGGATTGTTTCCACATCATTCACTCAAGATTCCTTTCCCTTTTCTTTGCCATCTTGGTTAACTTCCCGATCGATCAGGAAAATTAGCTGAGCTGTGTTTTTCTGAAGCTGTTGTATTGACAAGAGCACCAATGTATATTCAAATGAAATTATAAATACATGAGTGTTTTTAATACAAACACTCCAAGTGTTGACTGAGGCCTGCAAAAGCATAATTATTCATTGACAGGTTGAAAGATTAGTCCCCATAAATGCTGCATGCTGCAGAGTGTGAAGGCCATGTTTTATGTTCTGTCTCCAGTAAGTTTTTCAAACTGGCTGGCCCACACTGCTCTGAGTTGCAGCATTCTGCGACAACAGGTAATTGGGAGTTAGTTACCCTAAATAAACACTGGGAAACCTCCTCTAACTGTCCAACATATTTATGTCATGGACATGACAACATGTCCATGTACTGCTACCTAATAGTAACTCTGACAAAAAAATTGATGTGTTTTTCACATGTGCTCTCACGAGAGCTTCACTTGCACTCGGAGTTAACCTCAAGGACACACCTCTCTTACCTAATCAGTGTACAAAGGAGACAGAACCTCGTTCTATATTCCTTTGAAGTTAATTATCCTGACTACTTCTAAGAACAAAACTTCAGTTTACTAGAAGTCTTTTGTTATCCTCAAGTATTTTGACTTGTTCCATTATTTCTGAATTACAGAATACCTAAAACATTCCAAGAAACAGATGGTAAGACAGAACCAGCTCTCCTCACAAAGAACCATTTTTTTCCCTAGCACGGGGGTGTAGAATATTTGTGATGTTGACATTTGTGACTTGGCAAATACCAGAATGTATACTTTGTACCACGCAAACCTACTCAGCAAGAACTCATACATACCTGACTGTTCACAGGGAGCTGTAAAAGGAGCCATCCCATGTCAGAACTGAAAACTGAAATCAGGGCAGGGCAGCTGAATCCAGATCTTCATGAGTAACCCGAGTAATCGGGTTGTACAAGAGCGCTGTAAGAAGCAATAGTGACATAGGACAATTAGAAGTGATTTTCCATTAATTACAGATGAGGACTTGGATTTTACATATGGATTTTAATACACTGAAGAAAACAAAGCGCTCTGAAACATTGGCTTACACATGTCAAGCATTTAAACCGTTCTGATAAACTGACCAATCAAAACTTGTATTATTCAAAAGCCTGCACAGACGTGATGGTAAGAAAACAGCTAGTATTTGCAAGAATATAAATATTCCTTCTAGTCCAGAACTTATCCCATGTCTAGAATGGCACAATTACACCCATTGTCCTAGATAATCTGGGAAATTGCACATTTATGTATTAAAGGAACACAAAGATTACTGTATTTGTTTCTTCACTGTGAAATCAGTAAGGAGAGAAAGCAGTAAAGCTGCTAAATCAACACAATTTTTGTTAAAACTGCAAAAGTCGTGTCTGAGGAATGTCTGTGCATTTGAGACAACACTCACGCTCTTGTACGTAAGGCAGAGCTGTACTTCAGCCAAATCCACGGGTGTCTGAAGTTTCTGTTCAAGGCTATCCTTCAAGAGTGTGCAGACTGTGTCATATATTCAACAGTATTACTAGAGATTAATATGATAGTCATACATTCTTTCTGGAAATACAGGAAAATATATCCAAAATAAGCACTTGAACATATGCAAATGAAAATGCTAGATAAAAACAGCTTCTGCATGTTTTCATGATTTTTCATTAGGATCTAATCTGCTTTCTCCACTAGTGGGTTCAGGAATTACTACTCCCTGACATACAGCTGCAGGCCAGAACCTTCCCTCCTACATAACAATGCTTTTGGGATGGCTTAGCACCAATTTTGTAACACTCATGTGGATCATGTTGCTCCATTGGGACCTTCTACCCTTCTCCCATGTGTACGTAAATCAACCTTTATTCATGGGTGGACACAGAGTTGTCCCCATTCCCTCAGGCTGCTTCCATGACACATGGTCTCCTGCTCTGACATCTGCAAACACCCAAGATCTTCTGATACCTCACCCATGACTTGTTGATCTGCATCACTTGAGCACACCCACGGTGCACGTACACATTTCAGGCACTTCCAGCACCTTTCTTCCAAAAGGAAAAAACAACCAGGTTAAATGTGCATTGGAAGGTCTCTTAGTCAATAACATACATAACATTAAACACACAGTAATTTGTTTTGGTGAGTTAACAACATATCTGAGGCATGTCATTCCTTTTCTATGACACCACTTAGATAAGGAAATTTGGGAGGTCTTGCAGATCCCAGATGTTGGATGCACACCCTGAGAGCATCCTAACTTGGTGTCGTAATCTGACCTCATAATTTATTCCGTGCTAGTCAAAACAAACGAATGAACAGCTCTCCAGACATGCAAGATAATGGAAGAAACACCACTTGGAGACAAGTGTGTGATCTGGATGAGGTGGGAACTGGAACACAGGGGTTTGCCACAGAGGGCCTCTGCGGACAAAGGCTGATACACCCTAACCTCTTTCAAGAGCCACTCATAACACTGCAGGCTGCAGCCCATAAAAAAAGAAATTAAAAGATTGAGAGCACCGATGCTATTACATGATGATTTTAATTCTTATGTGGATGTTGATCATGGATTATAGCTGGGTTTGATTCAGCCACTCCCTACTTAAATCTAAAGGTATTGCTTGGCATTTTCAGAAGCGTTTGCAATAAAACTGACTTCCCAAGGGGGAGAGAAACAATACTCTGCCAAATTACAAACTGATGTTTTCCTTAACCCACTGCTCTTGTGTCAGCACACTTGCACTTATTTTCTTAATATGCATTTTAATATGGGGCTTGCTACACAAGTTGCATGGTTTTTTTCATGAAGCAGCAGAACCAGCTGATGATCTTACCGACTGGTGAGCTAAGTGATACAAGATCTAAAGATAAAAGCTAAAGATCAGAACAAATACTTGATTTTCATATTGTATTTGTTCCCGTTGTAATTAGCTTAAGAGCAGCTGTCTCAGAATCCAGACCAAATCACTGCTAGTTAAGCCTTGGCCCTTGTCTGAAAATGCAAGAGAGTATCAGAATATGAATAATAGAACAGAAAACACAACTTAATATGACACTACTGGGTCCTTGGTGTCACTACTCAGGGTCCCTAAACAGATAATGAACATCAAGTATTTCTATTTCTCTCTGCCCCTATTTCATGTGGTTTTTTTAAGGCACAGGCAACCTCAAGTCAAGGGACATAAGTAATAAATTTGGTAAGCAGGCTCATAAAAGAAAGCAGAGGACAGACACCATCACATCCGTGTCACCCATCCAGAGTGACAGCAAAGGTTATTTCCAGCAATGTAGGAACTGTGCAGCTGCAGAAACAAACTGCTCTATCTCACCATAGTGAAGGATGCAGAGGCAGGTGTCCTTTCCACTTGTTGCAGGACTGGATAGACACAGACTGCCAAGATTATGATGTTCCCAGGGAAATAGAAAGGAATATTTATCTCTTCCCCTTTGCCTCTCCCCCCCCCCTTTTACCCATTTCAGCTCCCTTGCTGTGCTTATCACTTGATTTCTTAATTCTCTAATCTTTGAGAAGCAAATGAAATCTAATAAAAATCTTTATTAAATCAGTGGCTCAGAATATTCCATCCTGATGACAGAAGAACAACTTATCACATTATGCAGACAACAAAGCAACATAGAAGGACTAAGAAAATCAAAACAAATCCTCAGATGACCATGTGGCCTACACACATTTTTTCGAGTTCCTTTGCTCCACTCTGGAGAGAGTTGTTTTCCAGGACACCCACTCAATTTTTTTGTATGGTAGAACTAAACAGTTAGCTCAACCTCCACCATATTTAACATTTGTTTTAGTAAGCAGAAGAAAGCTCTCACAAATGGTTACTACAGACTAGCATTGAGCTTTCCTTCTACAACTACAGTCAATTCTTTCTCTATTTCTTTCTCTCTCTCTTTCTTTCCCCCTTTTATTTCCAAGTTAAAACAAATGTCTTCAGCATACTTGCTGCAATAGGCAGCTATTTCTGGCAACTAAAGCTACTAAAGGGCATTTTGAACTGCACCAGAGAACACTGTCCAACACTTGTGACTTATAGATCAATTAGTCTCTTAAGATACCAGAGATATATGTTCATGGTCTTAAGGGAAACTATCAAGTGTTGAAGAGAAAATTCACTCCCTTCATAAAAGCAAAACTGCCTGATTATGCAAGTTGTCTCCAACACAGACATTGTGTATTCTTGGAGGGTAAGGCAGCAGGGGAGGTCCACGTACATTCCTCTAAAAGCCCACTCCCGCTGGCTGGGAGGGAATGTGTGTTGCTAGGACATTCTTCAGGCTTCTGAGAGTCAGCATCATCTGCAGCCTACTGCAATAAACTGCACAAGAACGACAAGCATCTCAGCAGAAGCCTCCGTGTGTGCGCGTATACGCACCCGAGCCTGGAAACGCCAGTGTAGTCAGCCTGATGTTATTGGAGGTCCTGGCCAGAGCTCCCAAAATATTCAGGATCCATTTCTTTTTCCCAGGGGTAGAATCATACGTGGCACGGAAGCAGAAAGAGCAAAGAATTTGCTCCATTACACCATTTCTGTACACCCACAGTGTGCTGGTTACAGTCTCAAATAGGTCATGGGAGCCTAAACTCAAAGACTTGGGTTTTCTGCAGAAACATAAACCCACCTTGAAGGAAGAGTAATTTCAACACCTTTCCCCAAAGGTATTCCATTTAATAATCGCTATTGAGAGCACTAACCAATTTCCAGAACTAGAACTACACGTGACTGTTTAGCTTCTGTGGCAGCCCTTGAAGCTCTGCAGAACCGAACGTGCCGTGGGACCTCGGAGCTGTTTATGCCGCGAACCCAGCACGGGCGATTCCTGTCATTTCGCATTAGGGGCAAGCGCTGCTTTGTGCTCAAGGAAATGCTTTCCGCAGAAAGAGGACGGGAGCGCAACGAAAATGCCACGGAGGTCTGTCCTTTACACCATAAGCCTTCTCCAGAACAGGTGGAAATAGATAATACACGAACAGGAAACCAATGATTGCTCCCCAAGCACTTCATTTACATCCCAGCAGGATTTGGATACTCCAGAGTGCTTCGGCTACCCCACGAACACCCAACAACGAAACAAAACACGCCACCCCCGTTCTGAGCAGGCAGGGTCTCCTTGGCACTGCGGCTGCTCAGTGACCCGTGCAGAGGAACACCCCTAAAGCAAGAGCAGTTCCAGCAGGCTTTTGTCACAAGCCCAGGCACCCTCTTGGCGAGCAGCCCCAACTACTGCTGGAAATGACAGGATCTGATCCACAGAGGGCATCAAGTGTATCGCGATGGACTCCCCTGCTCACATTGGTTTTGGCTAAGCATCACGGGGGGGTGTGAATCACCGACTTGTCGCAATTGCTGATGGCAGTTAATGAGCTGGAAGAGAAGAACTTGCAACAAATCTCTTTGCTGAACGCAGCACAGAGACATTGTTCATGACTCGAGACACCTCTGAAGGCTCAGACTGACAATGCAATTACAGGATATCGAAAATTGCCCTACATTTTTGCTTGGCCTAAGCACATGAACACAATTTAACTACAGCCTTGCCAACCGATCTTTAAGTGTTTATCCCTTTGCAATGTTTTTCCACCTCCATGCTGGTTTTGATGCACAAACTTACGACACACAAACTTCTGGAGTTTCATAATCATCAATTCTGGCACGGTACTTTACATTTCGCAAAAATCTCTGCAAACGAGACGCTGCAAGAAGCAGGAAAGATTTCAAGCTAAGCAATGAACAAGCTCATCACGAATACGCTCTCCCTGTGAATGGCTTAGAGCTGGAGGCAGGGCATATTCATAAAACCCATGGCTGCTATTTCTCCTAAATTCAAGCAGCTAACAAACTTGGGTTTGTTTTTTTTTTAAAATCAGTGCTTCTTAGGGCTTAATTAGTGTCCCACAATAATTAAAAATTAAGCAAATTACATACAAGGCTTATAGAGAACACCGTGCAACTCATTTTTATACAACACACTCCTGCGTTGTAGGGGCTTTTCTTCATCTTTTCAGAGTACAGACCAGCTAAGAAATCACCCAAATCCTTGTTGTAAAGCTGATGAGTTATCAACGACAAATGTCATAGCTCCCATCTCCCAGCTGGCATGACTGTACCACAGAGTACCGAGAACTTGGATCACTGCATGGAAACAGGAACAGCTATCTTCAAGTCTTATCTCCACTCCAGGTTGGGAATCCATACAGACCTCCGGGCTGGGACATGATTTCACACCCCACATGATAGGCACAGTTCTGTGTGGAGGTGCGTGACGCAGAACTCATTCCTTTGCAAATTCTCATGACATCAATGAGGGCAGCAACTGCAACTCTACAACAGGGTTTGATTACAATCAAGTCTAAACACTCATGTGCTACAGCAACAGCAACCACAAGGTTTGACTTCTCCTAGCCAGAGTAGTCAGACATTACTGGAATATCTGGCACACACGGCAGCAACTAAAGTGTGGTGTGATACCCTGTGATAAGCGACATGGCATAGCTCAATAAGCTCATGGCTCAATCAGGAGCCACGTTCACCTAATATCGAATGAATCTGTGGCTTATAACAACACCCAGCTACCACATCCCTAGCTGTGACACACACCCCCCCAAAATCAGGCACATCAGCTCAGGTCCAGCACTACAAACAGAAGAATTGTGACCTGCCCATCTGTCAACGCTAAGCCCCGGTTCACCTTCCCCGTTCACACACACACCCCCCTCCAACATGTATTGCAATACTCTCTTCAACAATTCCCAGTCCTGGAGAGCATTCCCTCTTTTGGTCACTGACAGTTGCTGTTCAGACCATTGGAAGCAGCACACTTGAGCTGTTCTGCACTGCTAAGGGCAGGTCAGCTGCCCAGGCCCCGCGGTCTCCAAACCCTGCTCTCAAGGGGTGGACTGTGGCTCTGCTCGACTGCTCTGGCTTCCATCAGCAGCTCTGCAGCAGCTCTTGCGTTTCCGAGATCTCTCTTGCTGATACGCAAGGAGCGGCCACAGATTTGCATAATGCATTCCAGCAAGTTCAACGGGATACAATAGTGTAACAGAATACCATGGAGGGCGGTAATACAGGGACACAAAAGAGCCACATGCCGCTCAGAGGAACAATTCCAATTCTTTTGGTAGCTAAAAAAAGTAAAATTGTGTATGTATGTTTCCCGGTGATGACTGCATAAAGCTAACACTGTCAGTGACAGTGTAAAGATGTGCCCTGCATTAACTTCATCCACTGCTCCACTGCTCTGATTTACAGATTTCATTCTCATGTCCTTGGGAATGTCTTGCATGATTGCTTACATTTGCCCAAGTCATTACACTATTTTTTGTTTTTAATAAAATTCTCTTAAATTCAAAGGCCATCAAAATAACTCAAGAGGTCACATTTCCTACACTGTTACTTCTCACCAGATAAATTAGCTGGAAACTCAGTTTTCCATGCTAAGTGCACGCCTAAGTTGTGGATGTGGCTAACTCCCTAATGCTCCTTAATTCTTAGCATCTGAGTCTACCGGACATAATTCTTGCTCTAATTTTCAATTATTCCTGTCCCCACTTGTCATTCACGTGTCAGGAGCAAAAGTGCAGTATAACCTCCCAAATGCTATAAAATCGCTTACAAGAGAATCAAACCACTTCTGTAGTTCAAACATACCTTACATGTTAACACAAACACAAACCTCAGAAGAAAAGATAAATCCCTCCATGTAATATTAAAGTGGTAAACTCCGTCACAGTTAAAAACACAGCACTTCATTCATATTTGGAATTTCTAACATTCTGAGTTCATTATTCCTACTAGTTTTGTCTGGTGAAAACACAGTGGGATACAATTACTGTGCTTAGCTGGCAAGTGTTTGGAGTATCCTCATAATTTTAAGGCAGATGACTTTCTGTTCAGTGTACCAACTTTGGAACAGAAAGTTCCCAGGCAGTTAATACAGACAAATCTGAAACCTTGTATATTCAGGAACTTGACTTGTTATTGGATTAGTTGGGATTTGGAACATCACAGCACACAGGCCTGTAGGGAACAGCACCAGAGCTGCAGACAGGACAGCAGCAACAAGAGCAATCATGAAGTGTCACCCATTGTATGCTGTGACACACCCTATAGAGAAAATTTTCTTTAGTTAAGCCTTGTGCAATAAAGTCCTCTCTCAGAAGAAACGACAAATCCTTGTGACAGGCTTGCTCCATAATTCCCTTCTTGTTCCTCCATTCGGAAGAGAAAGCTTTTGGCACTAGTTTCCTGATGATAATTGTGCCAATTTAACAGTAAGAAAAGGAACAACACCGATAATAACAGCGAAATATCACAACCCTTTCAAGTTCTTAAGTTCTTCTTTTTTTTTTTTTTTTTTTCCCCTCAACC
>WAAG01028161.1:5702-16797 GCA_013390105.1 Tichodroma muraria | reverse complement strand
GGACTATTATATTAAATGATCATAAAACTCCAGGGCCAAATTCATCCAAATATAACTTCAGTGGAGTAATGCACAGTAATTGCTACCATGGAATTAAGAATTACTATTCACCTCATTTCTATAGATTACCTTTGATGCTCATGAATTCCTAAGACAAAAATAGCTGACTTCACCCCCTTCCTGTGGATCACAAAGGAGGATTTCAGATTTGGTTCATATAAAACCACCCATGTTTTCCATGCCAATAGCACTGATAGTGAAGAGACCAAAGGGCCTTTTTGGGGGCCACATTCTGTACGTACAGAGACATGATGGAAGGGAGTAGCCTGTGTCTTTATAGATGTCAGTGCTGACCTGAAGAGTGTTGCCCACGCTGCCACAAGGCAGTGTGGAACCTTCCTGCAAGGTAAGAAGCTCAAGAAGGTGGTTTGGACCAAGGTCCATTGACTGTAAAGGTCACTTTCATGTAACTGTAATGAAAAGGACCCTGGTCAAGTCATTGTTTGAAGTCTGAGGAATTTGAGAGAAAGGAAAAATCAAAATGCAGACTTCATTGCCATGTTTTGGTACTTTAAAAGCTTCATTTCTGATAGTCCAAAGTACACCACAGTTCAGTGTAAACATACACCTAGGCCAGGTGCATTCCAGCTGAACAGGATGTCACTGGAGCTTGTTCATGGTCCACTTCAGAGAGGTTTGCTTACATTGCCCACAGCAAGCAGGACTGAAGCAACTATGTTCACAAGAAGGCAGACAGGCTTATTTCTAGGGGAAGGACACTGGAAATACAGGATCATTGGAGTGACCATGGTGGATGGTCCAGATCTCCTCACACTGAGCCAAAGGAACCTAAGGCAATGCAGTAAAAACTGGAATTAGAAGGTACCACTCTTCAACACAGAAAGTAAATGAGAAGGTGTTCTGACAGGCAGGCAGCCTTTTAAAAGATACACTGACCACAAAATACCTGCAGGACTGTGCTGCAATCAAAAGGAAATGCTCAGTCCAAAACAGGGTGGACATTTCTGTCCCAGGGTAAATGGCTCTGCTTAACACAAGAACACTTTCTTAAAGGTAATTTTAGAGACTAAGATAAATCCTCTGTTCCATTAAATAGATTATTTGAAAAGTCTTGTCTCAGTATACATTTGAAAAATTTAGAGAACCTGGGAATCTCATCCTGAAAGATAATTCACCAATTTGAGTTAAGTAAATGTATTAAACAAAACCATACAGATGTGCCAATTTAGGGAACCAATTTATGGGAAAAAAAATAAATACTTGGCCTCATCTTTTTTTAATCATCAGTAGTTTTCTTTGCAAGCAAAAGAACAATTTACACTGAAAACTAATTCTCATTCTAATGAAACTAATCAATCAACTTGTGACTCTGCAGAAGTTTATCCATGTTTTTATCCACATTCTGTTGGGTAGTCCCAATGATTTAAGGGTAATTGCTCATATATAGTGGTCATAGAGGTCACATCAGTATTTTAACTGCACCTGATGTATATTGGCTAAAATACATGCTAAGAAGAAACTGATAAATTTAATCTTCATGCCAAAAATAAAATAAAAAAAATAAATATTGGAAGAGCAAGAGGCAAAGATCAACAAGAAATTTTGAAAGATCCTTTCCTGAACCTATAGAATATTAGATATACATTTTTCTGAAAGGGAGCATGGGTATGGGTATAGCTATTTAATTGTACCTCTGTTCCTAAATTTCGCACAGTGACTGCAGTTTACTCAACACTAACGGTGTTAGCAAAAGACTTGGAGTTATTCCCTGCACTCACAGGAAGGTGGGCTCCCCCATGACCTAGTATTTTTCATTTCTGGCACCTGAGACCAGAAATGACTGCCAGACTGGTTCAGAGGTTCACATTGTATTGCCAGTACACAAATTCATATCACTCAGTGAAAAATAATAGGAAGAAGTTTAGCTGGAACGGTGAAAGCTAGTCCATAAGAATACAAATGTGGATTTTGTTCAAGTGCCAGGATAGTAAACAGGAGAATAAATAGCACTGGTAAACACAGCTGTAGCGAGATATAGATGTGAATTCACAAAAGAAAAACCTTGTCTTCAGATGCAATCAGTCCTTCTCTTCCCTTGCCTTTTCCCCATCCTCACATATCTGTTGTACTTACTTGTCATGCACTTTCAAAATAAGACATTAACTCATCCCTTCACATACTGAACTGAAGAACTTTTACAAGATTTGTTTCTGTCACTAAAATTCTCACTCAACACAAAAAATCCTCAAATACCCCCAAAAAAATTCTAAAGGATTTAGAAGGCTTTTTTGGTCAAGCTGGTAATTTGATTACTTTTTTAATATTTGGAAAGCATAGCTATAATGATTTCCAATTCTCATTCTGACAGAAACACTTTCAGATGCACATTAAAACATTGACTGGGTTTACTGTGGATTTCTATGGCATACTTATGACGTGTGTAAGGGGCACAACAAAAGCCAGCTAGTCTGGCTCTCCTTTGCTCAGGTCAGGGAACTTACCAAAATGCCCCAAACTTCCTTTCTTCCCAAGATAAGCACATTTACTTCTAACTGAGATGCAGGGGCATGGGACAGATCTCAGCCCTGCTCACCAAACCAGAGGTGTCACCAGCACAGCCAAAACTGCAGGGAGCCCCCAGGACTGCACTCCCCACATGTCAGGATTTTCCTGATTTGTAGCCACACAACAAAGGTCTCCAGCATCGGGCTCTGGATATTGTGCTGGCACTCTTCTTCACAACTGCAGTGAATGCAGTTTCTTGCTCAATGCAGACACTGCCAGGCAGCACTTCAAGGCCCATGCTCTGCAGGAGTTTGGCTTAGGTACAGCACTTCTCTCTCATTTTAAGTTCTGTCAAGCCACCTCTAAAGGTCCTCACAACTACCCAAAAAAGTTGACGGTCCACCCTGGCTGCCTTCCACTCACTGTGGTTGCTGCTGGTTCAAAGATTTCAAAATCCTCCTGAAATATTTTGGGGTCTATAAATTATTTCCTAGTACTTACAAATAGAATTGCTGATGTTGTATCTGTCACAACAGCAAAGATTAACATCCCTGCACAGCAACCTCTGCCTTTCCTGATGTGGGAGAGGATACATGAGGAGCACACACTCCTTGTTCACTTGATGTGCAGTGTGTCAGCTGTCAGAATCGTGCTATATTGTGCCATTTTAGTGTTTGCAGCCTCAGCTGTAGCGATTCTCTCTACGTCTTTACAATGCATTTTTCTGAAAGAGGTATAGGGTGGGATGTGAAAACTGCTTTATCTCTGTGTGTTTTCTGCCACCAAGTAGAGAAGAAAAGCCAATTGTTTGATCTTGAAAACACAGCAAAATTGGCCTGTGGTGGCTATTAACACTGAGATTAGTTTAGAAATTTGGTGATCCATGACCCCTCCATGGCAATTACAACTGCCCTGGTGTTCCATTAAGGTTTTGCTTCTTTGTGTCAGTGGGAGAAATATTCACTTAATGAACATACAATGTCTGTCCTGAAAGGAAATAAAAAATTAATTTTGATTTGAAGAAAAACATTCTGTTTGTTCTTATTCTTACCTTCCCTGCATGGGCACGGGAGTGAAATCCTTCCCCAGATCAATGCAGCCATCCTCCCCTGTGGCTGATTTTTCACACAGGGTCTGTGGCTCTCCAAGGCTCACTACCATGCCATGATACTCTTTTAATAACTGCAGCTCCTTGCAACTTCTGGTCACTGGTTTGGCTGCCACCTTTGCAGGTAAACTGGTTTGATGTGATGATGTCTGGTTCAGCTCCATCTCTTGTTGTCTAGAAACTGTACTGTAATCTTTGTTATCCAAGTACATCTGTCCCTGGGGGGCGTTCTCCTAAAAAAAGTGAAAACAAATATATTACGATTAAATTGAACTGACTCAATGTTTACTGCAGTACAAGCATGTTAAGAATGCCAATCAGATTTTTTTGAGTGGATTTTTGGGTATTTCCCTCCTTCATTTATTTACACTGGGAACAATTCCAATGTTTTAAACATTTTTGCAACTTCAAAATTAGCCACTATAAGCACTGAATTAGATAAATAGATGGGTCTTCCACTTTTACCATGCATACCACGATTTTCTCCCACAAATACCCCAGTGACTTCCACTGACTTATCCCTTAAAATAAGCCAAAATCATCTCTGCATCAGTGGCACAAGAGTTGCTGCTGCAGAACATCTTCCCAGATTACAAGAGCACTGCTTCACCCCCACCAGACTTTCTCCAGCAGCTGCAGTGGCAGCAGCCTCATGGAAGCCATCGCTCTCCACGAGCCCTTGTGCTCCCTCAGAAAGCCCTGTCCTGCTGCAGATCCACCACAGATGATGGACCCTCATTAAGCAGAGCAGGTACTAGAGTTGTATGAAGACAGCGTGCCATTCCAGCAGCTGCCAGAGGCATTTATGAAATGTGAATCAAACCTTGATGAAAATGAGGGTTTATGATATGATTATTAATGGTGATTATAACAAAAAAATAGTGCATAACAGTCAAAAAGCTTTTATGTTCTCATCATTAAAATTCAATCTGAAAAGTTAAAAAAACACTTCAGAATCCCACAAAGTGCACAACTCAGACATGACGACTGAATTAAAGATCAGCCTGTCTTAAACGCACGCTGTGAAGTTTAATCATGGGAATATTTCAGCATAAAGTGCCAAAGCCACTGCAGAGGACAGCAAGAGCTCGGGAAGCAGGCCCGTCAGCCTCCAACATCCTTCTGGTGGGGGAGCACAGCCTTGTCAGAGCACATACCTGTTCCTCCCTGCAGAGATCTCAGCACAGGACACTTAGGTATTCCTGCAGGGCTGTGGGGCAAAAATAGCACAATAATAGGCTCTGCTTCAGTCCCAGTGGGAGAAATCACTTGAAACAAAAATGACAAACAGCTAATTATGATTTTGTGCAGATTTGAGCTCTCATGGCCTTGCAGATTAGAAAGGAATGGAAGTTACTGAAAAAAAAAAAAACAGACTGCACATACAAGCCATCACAAACACAGGTCTTGACTCCAGATAAAGGTAGGCTTGCTAACCAAATCTAAATTAGAAATTCTCCAGGTGGCATACCCTTCCCCAGTCCTGTATTTCTACTTCTTTCTGCTCTCAATGCCCTTAGTTCTCATCTCCTAATATTTTTCACCTGTCCTTATAGCTGATTGACAAACTTGACTCTTCCCATCATTGCACAGTAGCTGAAGTACTGCATCCAGTCCTGGTCCCCACAATTCAAAAACAATGCACAGACTAAACAAGTGCAAAGGAGGGCCACAGAGACGATCAAAGAGCTGGAGAATCTGCCCTATGAGAAAAGACTATAGGATTTAAGTATTTTCTGCCTCAGGAAGAGAAGGCTCAAGGGAGACCTCGTTGTAATTTCAGTAGTTAAAAGGTGAATACAAGTAAGACAGGCTCTTTCTTCACAGGCAGCCACACAACAAAGAAAAGAGGCGACAGGTATGAGTTACATGAGGATAAGTTTCATCTAAATACAAGAAATAAATGTTTTGCAGTAAGAATAACAGCAACAACATCCCCAGGGGTAGAGGTCCCATCACTGCAGATTTTGAAGGCACAACTAAACAGGCTAGATGATTTCATTGAGGCTCTCACAAAAGGCTGGACCAGATGGTCTTTCTAGGTCCCTTCCAACATGAGTTGCTCTATGAGTCTATGATTAACAGCCTGAAAAAGATCAATTTAAATAAGCCTTTTCTTAATTGTGCTTTATTGGTTTTCTTGGAAGGGAGAAGAATGAAAGGGCAGGAAGGGAGGTGTGGTGGTTTAACCTGATTGGCCAATGTGTAATATTGACACTTGATTAAGCCAATGAAAGACATGGGTACGCCTTTGTGAATACACATTTTAAATGCGAACCGGGGAAAATTCCTTCATCTGGTTTCCGACGGGAGAAGAATAGCACGCGGGCCCGGCGGGCTCTCTCGGGCAGGGCCGGGCCGGGCTGGGCTTTGTCTCGGCTGCAGCGCTGGCCGGGTCCGGGCTGGTGAGAAGGACAGAGGCCGCAGGGCCCTGGGAGCAGCCGGGCCAAACCGGGCCCGGCTCCGCCGAGCCATGCGGCCTCGGGCCGGGGAGAATCGAACTGGACCCGGCTCCGCTGAGCCATGCGGCCTCGGGCCAGGGAGAATCGAACTGGACCCGGCTCCGCCGAGCCATGCGGCCTCGGGCCGGGGAGGATCGGACCGGACCCAGCGACTCCTAGGTTGGGGGAGGAAAGGACATCAGCTTTCTTCTAATCAGTCTTCTATCAGCCAATTTCTTCAATAGAGAAACTTCTTGGCACAGTAATGGAACTTTCAAAGCATGAATCCTGCCCGAGTGAGAAAAGAAAGAAACTGAAGAAAATACAGAGACACAGCACGATACCTAAGTCAGGGGAATGAGAGAAGAACTTTAAGATGGAAAGAAGATTGAAAGAGTGCCTTAAGCTGGACTTTTTTTTTGTAAGGCCATAGAGAATAGACTAACTACTCCTGTAACATATAATCTGCTTTTTTTTAGGAGAAAATGCTAAATTCTAGTAGAGACTGTAAAGTGGTGTAACTATAATAATAGAGAAATTTGAACAGAAGGAGACCGAGAGAATGAGATGATGTCCTCTGTCTAGTGAGAGAAAAAGACTTATGGGGTTTTTTTGAGATGAAAATGAGATAGGTGAAGAAAACTTTTGCCTTATACTAGAAAAAGCATCCTTAAACTGTATCCTAATAAGCTGTTATAGTCCATGAGCAGCTGTTGAAAGCTGTTTCATGGGAGGGGGCTTCACAATAGCAAATTTTCTTCCTCTGGGCAGGCTGTTGGTGAAGAGTGAAAGCAAGAGAATTAATATCTTGTAAGCTTCTATGGCATTCAAGAAAAGACTCTGCTTCTTCTTTAGTAAATTGAGAAGTGATTGTTTCTGAAAGTAGTACTGACTGAGTATTCCAGATTTCCTTTTTTTTTTATCTTTTCATGTGTCTGAGGAGTGGGTATTTGGTGGGGAAAAAAGAAGTATGTTTTTGAAAGTTTCATTCCAATTCTTGTTGGTTTTTTGGTTTGGTTTTTGGTTTTTTCCTCTTTTTATGTTAGTTAATAAAATCAGTTCTTTTCAAGTTTAAACCTGCTTTGCTCTTGATTACAGAATTTTAAATTGGTAACCCAAATTAATATTTTCTGTCTGGTTTCAGACTGAAACCACAACAAGAGGGTGTGGTAAACAACTGAAAGAAAGAAAGCAGCATCTGTTGCTTTTACAGGGCTCCCATATTTAGACATGGCTAGCATACACCAAGAAGCACTGAAGACACTTCAGTTTTCAATGGATTATACCTCTCCTCCAGATATTTCCATACAGGGATGCCTGGTGTAAGGAGCACAAACCTGGGTAAAGTAAAACCAAACATGCTGTCACTAAGCTGGTCCAGCTTCTCCATGGCCTGAAAATGACAGAGCTTTTGTGATCAAAGACAAAATCCTGAGTGAAAGTCCTGGAAAGCAAAGTTTGCCACTCCTGCATGGAATCTAAAGCCAGGAGGGCAAACACACACCACAGAGGCCACCACTGCCCTACCAACACTTTATTGTCACTTCTGGTAGCCTGCTGCCCTACCACACAGTAGTTTTGCCTGTTCTAAAATTCCAAACTGTCCTCCTTCCAAAAAGTAACTTTGAAATGCAAATACTTCCAATTCCAGCTAAAGGAGATAATTGCTTTTGTCATCAATCTCACTTTTTATATTTACATACTGGTTTTATTAAGATACTCTGCAAATCATAATAGAGATATCTGCCCACTTATTCCATTTTTCATAACATTTGGTTTGTCTGAGTTCCTACTGTGAAAATACACAGATTTTGAAATGATGTCATGCTGTGGAAATGTTAAACCTACAGCAACTCAGGCTGTACTAGTTTTTAAAAGACAAAAATCTGAACACAACCTCTGAAACTGATCCTTTCTCACCCTCCTAAGTGGGATATTTTTATCTTGAGGTGAACAGAGACCAAATCAGACAGGCTCTCGTATGTACAAAGCCTTAGCTGAAAAGACATTTATTTTCAGAATTAACGTCAATGAAAAAATAAAAGAATGTCAAGGACGAGAAGCTTGAGAGAAAATCTGATGTCTAGTTAAAAACCCATAAACTGCTTTATTGTGCATTCACAAAAGCTTTGGGGAAAAAAAAAAAGTAACACAGCATCATTTTGCCACAAGAGGCAAGCTTGATTGTGAATGCCTATGTGGCTAAAACATTGCTAAGGCAACTATCTCCATGGTATCTAAGCTTCTAAGACATCAGTGCATTCAAGAAATTCTCAAATGATCACATCTCTCTGTAGTTACAGAACTTCACTTTTATTTCTTCTTCTTTTCTCTTACCTTGCAATGCCTCCATCAGCAATGAGACATAGGTGAGATGCTATCATGTGAAGGTAAGGAGAAATTTTAGCCAAGAAAAGTCTTTTTGGGGTACATTCTGGAGCTATGCACCAGCAAGCCTTTTTTAGCCACAACTAGAAATTGGTCCAGTAACCACTCATCTTGTGTTTGGCTAATACAGTGATAATAAATAAAATAAATAAAAGGGCTAATATTATATTTAAGCCATGTTTGTCATCTTTTTTCATTCCTTTCATCCCAGTCCAAGCAGCTGAATATCCACTTTAAAAGTACTAGTGGAGAAGTAATTTTTCTTCAATTTTTTAGGTGCAAATAAGATCAACAGGATATGTTATTTTATTTAGGAGGCTTTTTGCATTTAAAAATCAAGAATTTAATCTTAGGGTCCATGAGGCTAAGAAATATCACATCTGCTCAAGGTAATGCCCAGAAATAATGCTTCCTGTCTTGCTCATTCTATTATTTATCAAAGCCTTTTTCCACCAAGACTGCAAAAAAAAATATTTCCTCTGCACTGGCACCTTCCTGTTATCAGGCAGAAACTGAAATTCTAAAAAATTAGTAGCTGAGATCCAGGCATGCATCTCCCAGCAGCTTCCCCACAAGTCAGACAGCTATGTTGTCCCTCCTCCCTCCTGTGGCAAGTGGTCACAGCAGCATGGAGAGTTGCTGTTCTTAGCCTGAGGCTCACAGAAACAGAGCAAGGCTTCGGCACTGCAGCTCAAAAATCCTCCCACCACAGGCTCACATGGCCATTGACACACGTAACCCTGGCCCTGCCATCCTGGGGACAGGTAGGTAAAAATTCAGCTGAAAACCTACCCCTAGAGATACAATCTAAAATCACACACACACATGCTCCCGCAAGGCCATTGCCAAAACATTTATTTATATTTATTTATTTTGAGTAAAGGAAAGGTACTGCAGTATCCAGTGTTGTCATGTGCAAACAAGAACTCTTGGTATTTAATTGGTGTGTTTTCTTTTATAAATTGAAAGTGTTTCTAGCTGTAGGAAGGCAGGAAGGCTGGTTTGGATACACAGAGTGTGAGAAATCCCTTTGACATCGAGGATTTCACAGTTTGTTCCAGTGCTGCTATTTTCCACAAAACCCTGCCTACCCTACATATATGATCCCCATAACCTCATAGGGTGACGTTAGGGATTGCAGTGGAAAAAGTCGTGCAGAGCAGACCTCTTTCACAACTGGGAAGACAACAGAGCATGGTGTTCAGAGTGGGTCTGCAGGGCAGCCCACAGCAGATTGTCACTACTAACTCGCCCACGGTTTTGGGGTCGTCTTTTGTTGCCATCCGCCAGTGGCAAGAGTAGCGGTGGGGATAAACCTTTCTCATTATGCACCACACATGCAAATATGATTCCATGTTTCTGTCTAAGATTCTTGTCTAAGACTCCCCATGAATTCTTGGCCCAGGGCTACAGTGAGGCTATTTAGCAGGTGGAAGCAGGGTGATGGCCTGTAAGAAGCTTTGTCTCTGTCAGTCTGCCCAATAAGAAATGGTTTCAAACTTCCCCCAAGAGAGCTGTTCCCATGTGGTGGTTCCCAGGCACACCCAACACTTAAAGCCCTGATACCTATGTTCTCTCTCTCTCACTGGATTTTAAAATGTTTCAAATACCACACTTGCGAGCTGGCAGAATTTAACAGATTTCAGCAAGTAGCAGCATTTCCTTAGTCAGAAGAAGGGTGTTTGCCTGAGACCAGTTTATTTTCCTAATCCATGTACTAAATAGTGAGACCTACTGGATGTCGTCTCACCACATGCACATGTCTCTCTCATGGAGCCATTCCCTGTGACCTCACATTCCATGCCGTTGATCTGGGACGGATATTCATGTGTCCAGGAAAGCGAAAACGGGACCCATCTGCAGCACTTTGAGGACTTCAGCAGAAGACCCTAGATCTCAGGGTAAGATGGTCTTTGCCGCACTTTAGTGCCTTCCTGCAGCTAGGAGGCAGCCTGTGCTGGAACAAAGCTCTTACGGGCTTCCCAGCTCACCAAGAGCAGGCCTTACTGATGAGACCTTACTGACCTCAGTAAGCTCAGACCTTACTGCTGTGTTAAGGCAGCAGCCCCCGGTGCACACAAGAGGCCTTGGCTTCATTAGTGCCTGGGCTGCTCACAGGGCTGATGGGGGATCCAGTAACACAGCTCCACCTGGACTCTGGGTGAAAACAGGACACAGGAGAAGTCTTGCTGTGCTCAGAGCCAAATTTGGCCTCTGTGAAGAGTGAAGTCCTCAGTCTCCTGATGCTGCTGTAATCCAGCAGCTGCTGAGCCCGGAGACATGGCATTGCCTTCTGGGCACTGGCATTCCCTAGAATTCCCACAGAATTCAGGGAAGCATGGGACTGGAGGCCTCGCTGGATGGAGGTCCCTCACTGCAGTGAGGTGGTGGCTGGGCTAGGGAGCCCTGAGGAGGGAAGGGAATGTGTAAATTGGGATGGGGGTTAGTGGATCTGCACCAGAGGGGTGGTGAGGGAAGCTGAGGGCTTTGACAGAGTGCATGGACTGAGATCGGGGGCTTGTTGTACAGACATGATACAAACAGCTTTAGAGGGGAGATAATTTTCAAGAGGAAAAAAACAATCAAACAAAACAAAACTAAAACCAAACCAAACCAAACCAAACCAAAAAAA
>WAAG01028154.1:0-17002 GCA_013390105.1 Tichodroma muraria | reverse complement strand
TTACCCTGTGCTTTTCTGTATAACTCCGAATGCTTGCAGACTGATTTTTTTTTTAAATTTTATTTTTTTTTTCTGTTTTTCCTCCAGATGGGCTTCTAAAGATTACAAGTAAACCAAGGAAAACACATATGAAAGTGGATGTGCTGCCCCACTGTCTGACTACAAAAGCCAGACAGTGGGGCAGCACATACACTTGTCATCCCTCCGTGAAGCATTGGTTGTTAAAGATGCAATATTTCCACTATATCTCAGTTGCAGTGTAACAACTGACTCCAGGTGAGTGTACCTAGCTGACCTTCTATAAGCATTTTCAATACCCTTCAAAATATCACTTTATTTACCAGTTGTGGGGAAGTGTTCTTTAGTAAGCAGTACAAAGCAATCACAGTGGCTTTGGAGATTTTTAAAGGTTTCCTGAGGAGCCACAAGTGTCTGTGAGATGCCCTTGGGGCTTCTGTTTTGCACTGTGATTGTGCAGTGTTTTATTTCTGTCATGAAGTGCATACAAAGGGAAAAGGAAAGAAGTAATCTCCTACAGCTGGAAACTAAATTACAAGACTCTCTTATAATAAGGAGAGATTTTCCCTAAAGTGACACAGTGGGGCATTAAGGCTTTGAATTTGATCCTACCTAAATGAGCAGGAAAAAATTTCGTTGACTTTAGTGGTAGAGGATCAAACTCCAAAGGAGCTATTTAAAATATTCCTCAGGTGATGAATGAGTGTGGTTTCATAGATGTTCATTAAGAGCCTTTTTATCCCCTCCTCCCCTTTGAAAATGCTGCAGAAATATTATCAAGTTCTGTGATTACAGCGTGTGCTGATATGCCAATGGTATCTCTAAGAGCAGTGTTTCTGTTGAGGAACTAACTCAGATGAGCTTTATATTAACAGGAGTTCACAAATAAGGTTTTGTTATCTCTATTCCTGGCAATTGTCAGGGCACACTGAAGCATTATTAACATTCCTGCAATCAGCAAACGAAACACGACACCTCAGTGCCTACCATGGGTCCCTGCCTTCAGGATCCAGTATTATCCCTAATTTTAGTTCCAAACCTTTTCCTTCTGATCTACCTTTTAGCACTACTTCCAGAAAAAAATGGAATTAACATAATGAGCAAGCAGAGTTTCTGAGAAGGACTCTCTGGCATCTTGAATCCTCTTTGAAGTAGGAAAAAAAACTAAAATTGTAATGGCACCTGCACCGTATTACATTGGTGTGACTCACATTTAAGAGCTTCAGCTTCTATGGCTGGTTATACAGAAGTCAATATTTCCTACTTTGCCACTCCATGAATACCACATGAAATACCTGGACCTGAGCTCAAATGCAGAGGAAATAGGAATTTTACAATTATTAAGGATGAAAATGAGTATCATTTAAATTAATGCAATGACAAAATGTTTGTAATCCACCTGAATTTACCTTTCCTATTTGCACTAAACTGAAGTTGCTTGCAGTCACCAGCCTCAGGGTTATACTCAGAAGTATATTTGAAGGAAGGAATTATAACTTGTGAGGTCAAATTTTTCAGTCTCATTCCAGCTAACCCGATGTCCTGAAAGGACTTGGATTTGTCCTGACACTTCTTTAGCAGCAGGATAGTTAATGAACTGCAGAACCAGGGTTTAGCTCCTTGGAATATTTTGGAAAGTTTCAACTGTTTCATTGTAAGGCCTGATCCAGAAAGTGCTCTTGTTCATCTTCCTACTCACTACAACAGACTTTAGAAAATGTTAAACAGGAGTCAGAAAGTGATATGAGAGAAATCATACACTGGGTGGATAACTGCTAGAAGAAGAAATTAGATAAAACTGAGCTAATGGCTTGTTTTGAGAGACTCCTATGGGATAAGATCATCCTTAAATAAAAACTCTTAAGAAGAGGTCTTCTAATTTTCTGGTACTTGCTCAAACTTTGCTCTTCCCACAAATTTTTCAAGTTTCCAAGGTAGGGTATAACATTGCAATATGGGATAAATCTGTCAGCTTCAGGACAACAACTGATGAAGCTAAATAAACTGAAAGGTAAGGAAAAGGAAAAAAAAGAAAAAAAAGGCCTTTCAAAAGTAGTCTCCTGTACTACCAGAGAAGATAATGAATTTGTAATTCAGTTTCTTAACAAAATCCTTGTTAATTCTCACATTCCTGTAAGCTCTGAAGTGCTGCTTTCACACAGACAAGCAAGTCCAGTCTGCCCTAACCTGAGCTGATCCCTTCCAAACCATTCCAGTGAAACCCAATCAGATTTCTAACAAAAGCAGCTGCGGTGGCTGTTCGACCCCCGGCAGTGGCTTTTTCACTCCTGTCCCTTTTGTGCCTTCCTCTAGGCAGCTGTGATCTCATCACTGCCAGTCCGGTGCTGGGATCTTGGGTTGTTCCTTCTCCTACTTAACACAGTTTTAGCTCAGTGCTTTGAATCGCTGCTTATGGGATCTTGAGTTGTGTTTAAAAGTAATTGAGGGCTGTGGCTGTGCACAAGTTAATGGCTGTGATGCTCTGCTGCTCCCAGGTGGGTGGTCTGGTCTCTGCCTTTCCCATCGCTGTGATCCCTCATCCCCCCAGCCAGCTCTGCTCCCTCTAGGCTTCTCTGTGAGCTTGCTCTGCATCACCTTGCAGGAACAACTCTTTTGCTGGATGCTTTTTTGCCACCATGTGTAATTGGATTAGAATTGTAGAATTACCTCGTGGAGGTGTCTGCAGGGCAGCAAAGCCAGTATAAAATTGGCAGACGGAGGATGTAACCAGGAGCAGAGGATGGGAAGATCAGGCTCTCCCCTGTCCAGCAGCAATAAGCTCTTCTGTCAGCTCACAACCTCATGACCACAGTCATCTAATGGGTGCTGTAATATCTTTCAGTCTGCTCCTCTCTAAAGCTGTGTTTTGTTAGGGTTGGAAACAACCTGCACAGCAGAGCAGCCTAAAATTGATGTGCTTAGTCTAAAGCTGCCAAGAGGGAGACAGAGCACATCCCCAGCAGAGCCACTTGGAGCTGCCTTCAGCCAGGGCTCCCCATTTGGCATCATTAAAATCACACAATCCTCTGCAGGGTTCTCAGGTGGATTCCTAGAGGAGTGCAGCAAAAGCTCACATGATTATTATTACTTTTGTTAAAACCACAGACTGAAGCTAGAATGACATATCTTCCTACCAAGAGACACGGTCAAGGCTCATCCCCAAAACGCAGAGAGCACATCCCACTCCTGGTGCTGCTCCATCATTTTTATCTGCTGCATGGCAGCAGATAGCCTGGCCTCCTCTTGGCTGTTACAGCTGTGTGCCCTGTGTTAGTCTCGAACATGAATCTCTGCTCCAGGGGGATGGTTACGCAGTTTGCATGAAGCTCCCCAGCATAAATAGCTGCTCTTTGAGGCAAGGACTGCACTCCAAGGTCCCTTGCTCCTTAGAATCCCAACCCCAAGCCTCTTTCACATTTTTTATCCTTCTCACAGTACATTTTGAATACTTGATGCTGAGTGAGGCAGCTTGAAAAAGTGAGAGTTGCCTTCAGCCTGCAGTCTGTGTGCTGGTGCCTGGTTTGTGCTGCACAAATGGCAGCTCCAGGTCTTACCTCGGAATTCAGAGTGGTTGTTTTCACCTCACGCATGTGCTCTCCATAGGATATGAAGAGAAGGGATGTAATAACACCTCCTCTGAAAGCAAACAGGGAATGTAGTTGTATTTTCATTCTGGATGAAGCTCACTTTTCCAGGGCTGGTAAAATGAGATTGTGATGGGCACGAAGGACGTTACAGCTCAACTGAGATTATAGAAACGTGGAATCATTCAAGTTGGAAAAGACCTCTAAGATCATCGAATCTGACTTCTGCAGCCAGTCCTGATATAAAAGGAGAAAGGGAAAAGGTTGTCAAGTCACATTGCCACATGTTCAGAGGCAGATATCTTGCTGAAAAGTCTGCAGCAGTTTCTGAAAAGCTCTTGCATTACAGCTACTGCATTCAGATGCTTTATTAACAACTTCAGCTTTGATTGCTTGATATGTTTTCTATTCAGTAATTTGAAGCCATAAATCACTCTTTAAGCTCTTAAAAATGAAGTGATCATTAAGGAATTAAGAGTATATTACTGTCAGTAATATCTGATCTTTTGAGATGATCTTTCTTTTACCACATAACATCTCTTTAACTATCTCTGTGGAAATTGTGGGGAAGGAACAGAATTTTTTTTTTTAATGCAGATATTAGACTTAGAATGCCAGAAGTGTAAACTGGGAATATTATGTTTACAAGAAGTCTGATAGCCTGAAATCCAAACAGTTTTTACCTAGATCCATTTTTTTTTTCAAAAACATAAACATCATCAGTGGAAGTTAGCTGAACTGGACAGCTGATTTTAGCCAGAAATAATCAAAAATCCTGGCTTTATATATATTTAGGAGTAGGAAGAGTAATCAATCAGTCAATAAGATTGGCCTGGACTAGGCAATAGGTTAACCTTTCTGAAAAAACATTATTTCAGTTTTAGAGTTGACTTCTTATTAGAGCAGGCTCTGTTTCCAAACAAGAATTTGGGTCTAAATTAGATGTGGTATCAACTAAGTAAAAAAAAAAATAAAAAAAAAAATTAGCTGAGAACAGAATTTAAAACTCAGAATCAAAACTAAGAAACTATGAGTTTAGACAGTTAAAGGCTGTAAGAGTAATCTAGAAGGCTTTCACATTGTGAGGACATTACTAACAACTAGCTATTAGGAAATGCTAAACACATAACTGTGTTGGAAGCTTCAGTTCTCTCTGGAGATTAAATGCCAGGCTGAATCAAGTTGGAAAAAAGGCATTCCCATTCCCTCCAGGCTTCCCAGTCTGCAATATATTCCCGAGAGTTTAAATCAAAAGTTCAAAAAGTTTAACTCTGCAGAAGTCTCAACTTCACTGACTAAGCCAAACAAAATCACCATGAGTCAAATCCCTGCTCTGGGTGAGCAGACAGAACGTGCATTTTTCACCTCCTAAAGCACCACAAGAGAGGCAGCACTTGCACAGCTGTGGGGTCACAGGATGCAGGAGGTCAGGAGTCAGACAGAATTAACAGGGTAGGGTATAAAACAAGCTGTAGCAGAGAGTCTGCCCATGAAGGAGAAGGAAACCTGTGCTCAAGTCCATGCTTGCTTCTATTCTACAAGGAAAAAGAAGAGAGGTGTGTGAGGGATTGTGATCTGTACATGATATAAAACCATGGAATTAGGGGTTTTTTTTTGTTTGTTTGTTTGTTTTTTTACTCTTATTTAACTATAATGCACTGTCTCTTGAAAGAGAAAGGTATCAAAACACAGCTGTGCAGCATTGAAGACTTGTCACAAAACTGAAGGTTTGGCTGGGATCTTGTTTTCAGTTATCCTTTAAAATTTTTAGTAAGGTTCAATTTCATGTATTCATAACAATTTTATTTGTTTCCTGTTGAGTGACGGGCTAGGGATAAAAACATCTTTGAAGAACTGGGATTTTTATTGGATATGAGTGCTGGTCATTTTTATCCTTGAGTTCCTTAGGCTGCGTCCAAAATTCAGACCATTTAAGGCAAATTTCTGGTGGTAGCAGGATAAAATTTTGAAGGAATAGCTACATAAAATTGTTAGAGAACAGCTGTTCTTCAGGTAATTTTTGTTACCAATGACACAGATTTTTCCAACAGAATTGTACCTCTACTGTGTGCTGCAATTCTTGTGACAGCTCTTGGAGCTGCACAAGCCAAAAGTGCTGATTTCAGTGCACTGAGCAAGAGTGGTAAAGCACCAGACCCTCATTAAGAAAGAACATTTTAAAATTAATTATCTAATGCTGCAAATAGTGAAAAATAATGGAAATGTAGATAAATTTTCCGTATGTCCTATTGAATCAATCTCTGATCTTGTTAAGCAAGATCACCTTGCTTAACAACACTTTGCAAAAAACCCCTGTCTTTGATAGGGTGAATTACATCTCCAGGACCAATTCTCCTGGCTTTTTGGAATTGGTATTGGATATTTTTTTTCCACTATGTTGCTTGATTTAATTTCTGGAATGATGACTTGTCTCCCTTGGTAGATTTTCAGCTGCTCAAGAAGTAGAAAGATGATGGATTTGGTCTCTCTGAGAAAATCTTCCTCAATGAAGCAAACTCGTGATTCCATCTAATTCCAGACAGAATGAATGGACACCAGCCACACAGATAAGAAGTAAAAAAAAAATAAATAATAATAATAAAAAAAAAATATATATATATATATTCAATGGTATTAAAATCTTGTGTTAAATTTCATTGGGAAATAAAACATTTGACTGAGAACATATTAACATCATCAGACAGCTTCATGCCCAGACCAGTGTGGAAATAGTTAGAAAATTTTCAATTAGACTGAAGCTTTAAGCTTATCCCACATGTATAAAAGAAATACTTGCCTTTCTTCTTCGCTATTGGCACAGAAGCTCTTTGGATAAAGGGATGAGCTCCAAAGTTGCCCAGTTATCTACTAAAGTATTAAATCAAGCTGTGGGCCTACATGGCTGAAGAGACCGAAATGTTCAGCATTTGTCCATAAGGACATTGAAAATTCTGTACAAAATTTACAAATAACATAAAGCAGGGAATCATTTAAATGCTGGCTTTGTCCATTAGGATGTGCAATGTAGAACAGCAAGTTTTAATTCCGTATCCCATTTTTTTTCAGCAGGAAGATTGCTGCAGCTTATCACGCCTCATTATGTATTTAGCAAAATCAGCAAACAATCCAGAACTGAATAGCTAATGAGGATCACACAAGTGTGAAACAATACAGGAGGAGGCAGAAGGACAGAATTGCAAGTTAAAAATCTTTGTAGGAAGAAGTGGCTCACTAAAGTTTGCCTGTGATCATAAAATCATAGAATGGTTTAGTTGGGAGAGACCTTAAAGAATATCTTGTTCCAACCCCTTGCCATGGACAGGAACACCTTCCACTAGACCAGTGGCCTTGGTCAACCTGGCCTTGAGCACTTCCAGGGATGGGGCATCCTGATCCTTGCTCATGCAGACATAACAGCCATCTCAGCTGCTCGTTAGCTGAGTAATTGCTTGAGTAATTATGGCAAGAGTTGCTCAGATCTTAAGTGTGTTCTGCTAAATAAATTTGTGCCTCTATAGTTGCACCTTTTGAGAGGCTGAGAGGCTGGTTCAGCCCTGGGCTGTGAGAGTGGCACCTCAGTGCTTCCTTTCTGCTTCAGTGAACTTCTTGAAGGTGCCAAAAAACCTACTGAAAACAAGGAATGAGTAAATAAGAGAAGGACTTTTAGAAGCAGCCATGTCTTCTCTTCAGTGGAAACAATCTGAGATCTCTGTGCTCCCTCCCACCAACGATGCAAGTGTTGCCCACCCACCCATCCTTTTTACCAATAAAATTTCTCCCATTTTGCATTTTCAGCTGTTTCACAGATAATTTTAGACATCAGTGTTTCACTCTTTGAAAAACAAGATTTAGATACATTGTCCATGGAAAATACTTTCCAGACAAGGACAGGCAAGAAATAATAAAGATCAGTAGGTTGAATTTTTATCTGAATTGATCTTTGATCTATGTTGAATAAAATTTTAACCAAAACCAAATGCAAAATTCATTTCTTCCTTCCTCAACTCCATTTTCTGTAGAGCTGGAATATCAGCCTGCAGTTGATGGTGGCCATCTTTTTATCTGGAGTCTTAGGAAATCCTCCAAAGTAAATATTAATAATGGTTGAAGAGTACCAATCTGTAAAAGCTGATGGAAAATCTTCCTGGCTAAGGTGACTCTGGTTCTTAGTGGCACCCCCAAGCGCTCTCCATCACCCAGGACAGGCTGCAGCATCAGACACTCCCATGTCAGGGGCTGAGGTCACCTCTGGAGTGTCCTGTCTCCTCTGCACTGCCCTGACAGAGTGTGGGATGTTCCAGGTATCCTGGAACAGACTGGGACCTGCTCCTTGGGACCTCTCAGAACCATGAAGATCTCGAGACCTACACATGCACCTTGTAGTTAAAAATTTGTGCAGAGGATATTTATTCATCTTAAGAAAAACAGTATATTAATGTACTTTGAAAAATATAAAACTCAGTTTCCCCTAAGAAAGCACAACTAATTTGGAGGGATTTTGATACAACTGATTGTTGCATTACTGTCTGATTATTGAATTGAAAAAGTGCAGCTGTTGCTCTCCAATTTCTGTGCAGTAAAATCTCCTTTAGTTTTCAAGATATCCAGAGGAATTTCCCCCACTGTGTCTTCATTTTCAATGTATCCTGATCCTGCAATGTGAGGTTGAGTGCAAGGTGTAAGGAAGATGCTTTTTCTCTCCTCTGCAATACTTTCTGAATTCTCTAGGACTGCTGAATCTCATCTTGCATAACACAGCAGATGGGAGAGAGAACAGAGTGGGGCAGAATCCAGTAACATCCTTTGGATGGTTGGACTGGCAGATTGCAGGAAACTGTGTTGATGGTACCTGCCAAGTCACCAATCAGTCTGAATCAATTAATTGTCAAACTGGCACACAGCTCCTAGCAGGAAGCTCCGTGTCTCATTCGAGTTGGTTTTCTTTGCATTTTTATTTTTATCTATCCAATGCCACTTTTTTTCGTTTGTTTGTTTTAATATCTTTACTCTTTTGAAGGTTCATCTTTTTGTTTACTGATATCTTGAGTATCCATGCTTCTTGTAACTCTGCAGATAATGCATCAAAGTCAGTACTGCTTGGCTTTTCTGGTGTTTAATGTTTTCTGGATAACAAATTGTTTTCAGGAAGTGAAAATATTATTCAAGGAGAGACATGTTTAAGATATCAGAAGCTAAAGCATCACTGACAATACTGGAAAAGATATTTTATTTCTTCATTAGCAACATCCTCTAGCCACTTAAAAGTTCTGGTTTCTATTTTTGTGTGTGCCTTTCTCCAGCAGTAATATTGCTGTTGGCTTCCCATAAATGACCTTGTTTATGTCTTCATATTTATTCATAGCACCAAGCTATGACATAGTATACAAATGTAATATACACATTACTAACAGCATTTAAATTAAATATGGACTGTAGCAGAAGCAGCTCTTCCCTGGGGTAGTGAGGTCCATCCCCACTATCCTTATTCCTGTTGGTAAAATATTTCTCAGCCCTATATGTCCCAGGGCAGGGGACATGCCAACCCCAGAACTGCCCCATGCAGCCCCTGTGTGCATCCCCACCACCCGGGAAGCATTGCAGCTGCTCTTTTTCTATATATTATTTTCTTCTGGATTGTTTGTGGAGCAGATTTTGCTCTGCCTCACCTCCCTGCCTGCCCAAATGCCTGTAAAGGTACAAGGGTCCAGCTCCAGCAAGCAACAATGTTTCACAGCACAGTGGGGGCATCTCATGTCCTCATATCCACTGGCACAAAAACAGGGGGAATTGATAAAAGCTGCTGTGGTGTGAACAGCAGACACCTGCCTGGCTGCAGCAGCACTCCCAAACCACCATGTCCCCACTATTTTTGGGTATAACACAGTGCTCTTCATAAGTGTGTCAGGAGCTGCAACGTGAGCTCTATGCAAAGAGCTGCTCTTTGATGGACTCGCTTGGCAAAAATGTTAATTTTTCATAAAATAACTTTCTGTTTTTTGTGGCTGTGGGGAAGACACGAAATGCTTGTAGGAGTGGGCCCTGGTCTGTGGGAAGCAAGTGTTCCTTCCCAGCCCCACTGCCATCAGGCCTCAAGACATCTGTCATTGTGCAGGGAAAGGTGGTCTGAGCTCAGCGGAGGCACAGACGGAATGAGCCGAGCTTGTACCGCATGGAAAAGAGTTGCAAATGTTCCAGGAAAGAAATCAGTGTTAAGTACTGCAGCCTGTGCAGGGCCTGGGAGAATCTTCTTGTCTGACATGGTCCCAAGAATTTGACGCTGGATGGAGTGGGCCAGATGCATCCCTCAAGTGGTGATGGACGCTGGGACCTGCCAGAGGAATCCCTCAAGTGGTGATGGACTCTGGGATCTGTCAGAGGAATCCCTCAAGTGGTGGTGGACTCTGGGACCTGCCAGAGGAATCCCTCAAGTGGTGATGGACTCTGGGATCTGTCAGAGGAATCCCTCAAGTGGTGGTGGACTCTGGGTCCTGCCAGGCACAGATCAGTGCTGCCAATGCCAGATCTTCACCAGGATTGGACCTGGTGTCTCCACTTCTCTCAGTTGTGTGGCACACAACATGGATTTTGTGTCACTGAAGGAAGGAAAAGACTAGAAGTCTCAACATCCAATGACAATGATGAGCAGGGAATCTCCTCGTATAAATTTAATCCATCAAAAAACTCCTGAATCAACTGCATGAGTTCAGACCAGGCTCTGTATGAGGTGGCCACAGGGGCTGTAACCGGGTAGCAGAAACCCTGACAGGTGATTTCTGAGTGGGGATCTTGTGTAGACCACAATCTGCAATATCCATGGTCTCAGCCTTCTCCTAAACAGCAAAACATCACTCCTGCTCTTGCCAGAATGGAATGCACTGGGACAAGACTCATCCTGGATCTTTCAAGCCCAAGCACGGCAGAAATCAATTGGCCAAACCCCAAGAATAAGAACTGAAATGATTTTAAGAAGTGCAGATCCTCTGAAGACCAAATAATAAAGGTATAAATGTGTGTCTGTTGTGGAGGTGAAACCATTGTCTACATATATAATTGAAGAATTTGAGAGAAAACTCTTCCCAGAGCCAAACAGACACATGTGCACATATAGAATTGCATATAAAATCTTAATAATTTTTAATATGTTTTAATCTGTCCTTTTTGGTTTCTTTGGATACTTGTTTACTCTTCCATGTAACTTCCACCGTGTTGGAAGTGTTACTTCCACTCTTTGTAGAATAAATTAAATCTTTTACAAAGTTGCTTTATGTGGCTGAGTTTGAACGGCTGTGCAAAGGATTTTTCCACTTATGAACTTGGTGGATGGTGACTTTTTCTCTACAGTTGTCCAATTAATTTTGTTCCTAAATGTGAATAAAAACCAACTTGTATCAGGATAGTTCCTTTTATACTTCAATGTGATTTTGATTATATTATGTCACAGAAGTAGCACTGGCCTTCCTTCAAGTCTAGGTGAGAAGCTAATTGGTTTCAAACTGTTTTAAATATGCTGAAGTTATAGTTGTCAATTATTTTTCTGGAACAATAATAATTTCTCAGATTGAACTCTGCTTTGTTAAAGGGCTTTAAAAGCTAAAACAATGAATTAACTGCTATTATTTTTCTTGTTTTTCTCTGCTTTCACATTCAGAATCCTTTGGTTCCTGACCCCCACAGCCTGTTAATTTTGATCAGCTTTCATTCTGAATTGAAAGTGTGCTCTCTTCTCTTTTTTAAATTAGTATTGTGTTAATGTATTTTGCATTACTTAAAAGTTGCTTCAGGACTTGGTTCTGAAGGAGACGTGACAATATCATTTAATAAGCTCTCTATTCATGCTTACTTTTAATGTCTTTTTACTGATTTAATCAATAATTTTGAAGCAACATTGCACCATCTTTGTGGGCATCTCTCATCAAATCAATTACAAATTCTTTTTAATAAATATCCAAGGGTAACGTGTTGTTACAAAGACTTAACTATGGAAATGCAATAGTGCTGAATACACACACAATTGCCTCAAAATTTCAGCTGAGACTTACACAAAATTATTATCCACTTCTCAAAAGGAAAAAAATAGTTCTGTAGACATTGCTTTAGGTGTGTGTTTGTCACAATGCCACATTCAGAATACACACCTGGCTACTCCCAGCTACAGCAGTCTTTTACTGTTTCTTGGGTGATATATTGACACAGAACATTTATCACTTTTGATACATAATTATCTGTAAAACAGGGATTAAGATTTTGTTGGGTAAGGCCCAGCCATATGTGAAATCAGAACAAGGGTCATTACCTTTAATGCCTTTTTATCTCTTTGGATGCTGCAACAATTACTGCCTGGAAAGAGGGAGGATGCGGAGCGAGAATGGGCACTCCAAGGTGTTCAAGACATCTGTTTGCCTGGACCAGCATGCAAGAGAAAAAAAAAACACTGAGAAATTCAACCAAAAACTAGAAAGTAATCCTCCTCAAAGGCACACAGCAAAACCCACTGCAGAAAATGGAGCCTGTGCTGGTGAGGGATGGGATGCTGGTGGAGCAGAGTGATTAGATTTCATGATGGAAGAAAGGGGAATTTCTCACCTGCATATGGCCAGAGCCATTTTTCCAGTTTTTTCCATTTTTTTTCCAGTTTTAGTACTCTGTCTTAATGGTGATTCAGGGTTTAACCAATGGAAGTGATTTCACACTGAATCCCAAGGAAGATAACTTTAGCTTTGAGGGTTTTTACATGGAAAGCCAATATATATTTTAGGTGTTTTATGAGTATGGGATTGACCTCGGCAGATCAGATCAGCACAAGATCTGTGTAACAACGGTGGCCAATTTCTGTGTCTGATACTGTCAAACACTTCTTGGCTGTGTCTACAACAACTGCTCACCCTGACCCTGGGCAACCAGATAATTTCTCTCCTGGTGTGCGGGGATTTATGACGCTCATATATATTTCCATTCTCACAGTGTAACTGTAGATATTTTACTGGGGTATTTTTTTATTTCTAAAGGTAACTTCTCATTGTCTTTGAGTCTTACTGACTTTCCCTATGATGAGCTGTTAGGCTGAGCTGCTGTCACTGCAGCTCCATGTGCTTACCTAGAAGGATTCATTGAAGACGACGCTTATAAAGCCGGACACGCTGCTCTGCAAATCCAGAGTGCAGACTTCTACTCCTGCTCCCATTAACATCAGGGCACTGCTGCTGGTGCTGGAGTGGGCAGAGGAGATCCTGAGGGTGTGGATTGTAACAGCCCTGGGCAAGGTGTGAGGGAGTCGTGGGCAAAGCCGTGGAGTGTGAGGCATGCGAGGGAGAGCTGGGTGTCTGCTGCAGCCTCCCCGACCTGCCACACAGCGGGCACAGGTGAGGAGAGGGTTGGCAGTAGCTCCAAATATCCTCTAAAGAACTACCTGCTTCTCCTACCTGCTCCTCTTCCCACTGACCTGCTGGATAAAGCACACTAAAGGATCCAGGGTCTCCTGCTCTGCCCACAAAAGAAAACTTCCTGAAGCACATGGAGGGGAAAGGGAACTTGTTCTCTGGTGACTTTATCTGTGTGGAGAGGCTCCTACAGAATGTCACAAAGCCAGGATAAATGTTAGGAAGCTGAAATAGTTTATTTCTGGAGGACCCTTCCAACTGAAAATTTTATATTCTTTCTATTCTTCTCCATTCCACTCCATTCCATTCCATTCCATTCCATTCCATTCCATTCCATTCCACTCCATTCCATTCCATTCCATTCCATTCCACTCCATTTCATTCCCCAAACATCCCCAAAAGAACGACCTGACAGAAGGCACTGCTAGCATATGGTGTGCTGCACTTGGGGGCTGGGAGGAAGATTGTGCTGGGAGAGCCTTTTTTCTGTTTGGTTGAAAATGTACGTAGTGACTCCAGAGATCAGGTTGCAAGCCCCAGAAAACAATTCTTTCTGCACATTGAGAGTATGAGCTGCTGCAGCAGGCTCTGCTTGCTCATTCTGTGAACGTGTCCCTGCCCTGACGAGGACAGACCACATACTGAGAAGTGCAAGTAATTCTCTTTCCACACCGATTCATTTTTTGGCTCCTTCACTAAGATTAATTCCTCCCTTTGTATTTAACAGCATCTCCAACTAGCAAAACACAACCAGCTTTATGAATAGCAGCAAACAATCTCCAGCCAGGTTGCCAGGTACTGTGGTGGCTTTGCAGGAGAGACATCTGTCTGATGGCAACTTGACCAAGACCAACAGCAGAGCAGACTCACAGTCCCACGTGCCAACATCAAGCTGGTGTTGCCAGCCACGGACTAAAAGAGAAGTTGTGATTTTTTCAGTTCTGTTACCAATGGTCTAAAATTTCCTGTCTGTGTCTAAAAACTGCTTTTTTGGCACTTGGCATAACAAATGCCCCAGAATTCAGTTAAAAGCTTTAAAAGCAAAATAGCCTGCTCTTCTTGCCGCAAAGCCTATGCACAGGCTTTTCTCCAAGGTCTTCTCCCAAAAAATTTTGGGACCAATTTCAGTCCCTGTAATAGTCACAGCCTGAGAAAAATATAAATTTAAATTTATCTGAACAAAATGAAGAAAAAAATCCCAGCTAATTATTCCTGAAACTGGAACGTAGGGCCAAAGTGTTAAACTCTTGCATCAGAACACATAACTACCTTTAAGTCCAAACCCATAATGGATGCATTCCTCACGTAAGGAAGAGTTGAACTCAAATGAGAAAAGCTATTTTTGTAAGACTTTGGCTTTCGATGGCAGGATCTGATATCTAATCTCTGCAATTTGAGGCCGAGCAGCTATGGAGCATATGTTGCGAAATGCAGAACAGAGTTTCTGACCCACCATTCCAGCATTTCGCAGCCTCCCGCTCCCCGGCATCCTTCCCTGAGCCCTGGGGTCCCAGTTTGTGCACAAAGAGCCAGCTTTTCCCTCCTTTCCATGCCAGCCCCAATCTCATCTCTATTCTAAATATGGGCTTGGCAGTGGTTTAAGCGTTTGGTTGAAGTCTGTGTGTGTTTTAACCAGAACGCTTTCTCTCCGTGATCCCTTTGCAGGAACATGCCAGACTGATTTGAAAGTGTCTGATACAGGAATCACTTATTTTCCCTTCCACACAGAGATTGGAATGGTCTTAAAAGGCACATTTTCACTGGAATAACCAGATCTGTGCCAATACAGGTAAAGTGGTGCAACCCCTTGGTGCTTGCAGTGCTTTTCTCTAGTTTGCTGCATCACTCCTTGTCATGACAGGTCGAGGTCACCTTTAACACTTCCCATCCCCACTCCAGGGTGGACAGGGCCCATCAATCCTCTGTTATAATCTCCACAAGTCTCTTTAAAAGAAATTAAATCCAGTCCAACCTTGAACTTGCAGGATGCCCTGAAGCTGGCTGAGCATCTCCTCCCACCCTCAGTGTGTAGTGTACCTGTGTTTGTCCTTGTTGTACAAGTGGTTCCTGGCCAGATGTGACTGTCAGCTTTTCTGGAGACATAGAGTAAATATTTTGCACTTGTACAGCAGTGCACTCACTGGAGGAAATGCTGGTGCACACCAGCCTGTGCCAGGTTAACAGGAAAAGCCAGTTTTTTGATCCCTTTGGAGAAGCTCAATCTGTAGTGTGGTGCATGATTTAGCAGCATTTGTGATGTTTCCCTGATTAATTCTCAGAAAGTTTTCTCAGCAACAGATGAAGGGAGACCACGAGCACTTTGCCACCGGAGAAACTTCTTTGTGTTGTCATGTGGTGTCAAGCATTAGGATTTTTACTTCTCCATTTATAAGTGCACACAGAGATCTCCAGCATGAAGTCACTTCTCTGTATAAACTTTTCTGACATAAGTAACTGGGTTAGGGAAGCTTCTGTGACATGACAGAGGGAAACAAGTAATTTCTTAAAATTCTAACAACTGGATTTGAAACTCATAGTGATCACTTGGTTAAAATATCTCTCAAAGGATGCCAGGTTCAATTTTAGCCATTTTTAGGATATATTCTGTAACATTCTAGGCAAATCTCAAAAGAAAAAAAGTGAGAAAAGCAAGGGAAGACTTGTTTTATATATTCCTGGACACAGAACAGTAACATTCACAATTAATTTCCACTGTTACAGAAACTGCTTGTAAATATGTGTTTGAGCTCCTGTCTGATATGACCAGAAAATTTGATATTAGAATGTGACCCTTACACATTTTAGTGTGAAACTTAAATAAGACAAATAGAATAAATGCACCATTTTCATTATTCCCTCCTACCTTTCAGCCCATAAAAGCCCATTCCTTTAAAACCTAGGCACAGTGCCTACAAAGAAACAGTGTCATTAACAAAAGAGCTTCATGCTTCCACTGAAACACGAAGTATCAGTAGAACTCAACTGTGATTGGAATTAAAATTGTACCAGAAGACTGCAGCACTTGTGCATCCTTCTCAAAAAATAAAGGTAGAGCCTCCATAGCAGGTTTGTCTTTGCACTCAAGGAAACTTCCCAGTGGGAGTGATAGAAGGAAAAAGCTGGTATTTTCCTAAGGGTAGTAAACCAATTAGCTAATCCAAGCAAAATTCAGCTGGATAATTGTAAACTGTTAAATCTTTAATTAAAGGACAGTACAAAGGTATCTCAGCAGACATACATACATACACAAGGTATTTGTCTTCTCCTCAGTTCTAATAAAATTGTTGTTTAGATGGATTTATGAATTGACTTCGGGATTAAATTCTTCCCTTACATGTGTCATCATGGTCTGGGAATAAAATTAACACCACGGCAGAACACAGATTCGAAAGCGAAAAAGAAGTTGAAGTACTAAAAACATGAGAAACAAGGAAAAGTGCTTAGTTGAGGGGCTATTCCTCTTTAGGAAGAAAAAATCTAACAAATGAAATTTATTTTCCTGTGAATTACAACTGGGGAAGCAGAACTTTGTGTGCAATTAATCCCAGTTTTAGAGTGAATATTCTGTGAGTGTGGATTATCACTGAGGTACAGGTTTGTAAGACTGAGCTCCTAGCATACATTCCCAGGTCATTGCCTTTAAAACAAGTCTTGAAAGTTAAATATTGAATTTCTGGGGTTTCTGAGGAACCCACAGTGAGTACTTGCAGAAGTCAGAAGGAGGGATGGGCAGATGGGCCAAGACACAGATTCTGGTTCTCGTGACAGGGAGAGGGAGGAGATAGCTAGAACTGAAATCCCTGCTGCTCCATCCTGCACCCAGAGCTCAGCAATTCACCCAGTTCAGCTCATCCTCTGCTCTTCTTCCTCTCTGGAGAGCTACCCTCAAAATACAAACCCTCAGCTCCCTCAGTTCCACTTCTCAGCTCTCCATCCTCCACACTGCAAGCAGGCACCTCTCTGTGCTGAGGAACAGCCTGACAATTTAAAGAAGTGTATAGGACCGTCCATCACGAATATGAA
>WAAG01028151.1:0-10764 GCA_013390105.1 Tichodroma muraria | reverse complement strand
AAAAATCCCCAAATTTGGGGTTTCCTTCTCGAAAAAAACCTGAAATTTGGGGGTTTAATCCCGAAAAAAACCCCAAAATTTGGGGGTTTCATCCCAAAACATCCCCAAATTCGGGGTTTCCTCCTCAAAAAAACCCAAAATTTGGAGGTTTAATCCCCAAAAAATCCCAAAATTTGGGGGTCCCGTTAAGAAAAATCACAAATATTTGGGGGTTCAACCAAAAAAACCCAAAATTGGGGAATTTTGGGGGTTCCTCCTCAAAAGAACCCAAAAATTTGGGGCTTCGATCCCCGAAAACCCCAAAATTGGGGAAAATTTGGGGCTTGAATCCCAAAACCCCCAAAATTCGGGGGTTTCTCCTCAAAAAAAACCCCAAAAATTTGGGCGTTCTTGCTCCAAAAAAATCCAAATTTTGGGAAAATTTGGGGTTTCCGGGGAAAAAACCCCAAAATTCGGGGGCCCCTCCCCCAATAAAGGAACTGCTCTGGAATTTTGGGGTCTCGGCTCTTTTTTTTTGGGGGGGGGGACAAGGGGGGAAGCAAAGGCTAAGAAATCTTATAGGCCTGGAATTATTGTAATAATAATCTGTAACAGAGAGTGATCCTTTCTTCCACATCTATTTGTCCACTGGTAACATTCAGTAAAGAGAAATGTTTATAGCATTTATAATATTTAAAATGAAAAACTGTAATTTGATTGTATTGCAGGGCAAGTTAATTATGTTATTAACTGGTTATCTTAGTTCTATGCTTTGAAGTAATCTATGGTGTGTGAGGCAATATGCCTGAATCCTTGGGAGATAGGCAGAGAGTAAGGACCTGTCAATTCTAAAAAACTCCTCAGTTTTCAGATAACAAGAGTAGTCAAACAACCCGACAAAAGTATTGAAAATTTAATAGCAAAGTTGAGCCTAATTAAGCTTAATTTGAATGTGGTTTTCCACCTTTCTTTATTACAAATATACAGTCTATATCCCAATCTATTGCCTGGACTTTAGAAAGGCTGTTGTCAAATTAAAGAAGTTTCAAGGAAGATCTGCAAAAATGATTCCTGAAATTGTGCAGATAGATTAAGTTAAACTCAATCTATTTATTTTATCAAAGAAAAACTTTGCAGATAGATGATTTGAGTAGGTGTACACTTACAGGGAATGGGAGAGGACTAAGGGGCATGGAGCCCACTTTCCCAAGCCTTGACTGCTTCATGGGAGCTCATGCATGCCCAGAAGAACACTGGGCATTCCACACACCCTGAACATGGGCAGCTGCTTCCTGGCCCTGAGAGCCAGGAAAGAAGCTTTTGGACAGAGGAACAGCAGGGACTGTGGACCCAGGTTCCGTTGTAGCAAAAGCCAGCAAATAGTCTGAAGACAGAAAATTTCAGACCAGAAAGTTTTCTAGCACAAGTGGCAACATGCTACTGGGGCAGCATACTTACAGTCATACTGGATTTTCTATCCTTTTATAATCATAAATCAAGCTCACTTCTTTCATTAAAGGTACAAGCACAATAAGACAAAAAAGTGCTTAAATGAAAATCTTTGGTCTCTGTGATGCAGAAAGTCAGCATAGAGGGTTGTTCTGATCTGTACAGCCCGTGAGTCTAAAGCATTCCTTCATAACAGCATAGGCAGGCGCATCCAGGACAGCACACAGCATATGACCAGAAAGAAATAATTTATTCTCTGTGATACAGGATGAATAGATTTTCACACCATTCAGATCCGTTTTTTTTTTAACCATCCACCATATGCCGGGAACTGGAGAGCAGTGTGCAGAGCAAGCCTGCATCTGCTTCCTCCTTCATGCTGTGCATGCTTTTTATAAAAGTCCTTCCCTGGAAAGCAGCAGAAGGCATTGCCAGCAGCACTTCCCAGAGTCTGGGTGAACACTCTCCAGGGGATGGACAGTGGTGGGAGCCAGCATAAACATGAAAGACAGGGCTGCAAGACCACAGCATAGGTGATGATGCCTAAGCACCTTCCAGCACAGCCACGACAGGGAAAGCTGACAAAGATTAACATCTTTAAAAATGAGAAGAAAATGTTCATCTTGATAATTCTTCTGTGTGGGAATAATTAAGTGTGAGGCTTCACTGTGAATTGGTTCTGTGTCCACTAGATCTTTCTCTCACTGCTTGCAAGCATGTTTTAAGAAGAGGAGACCCTGCAAGTTGTGCAAAGGTCAGCTTTTATTACAGCACTATTTACCGTGTAAACTATATTAAATTGTAGTCTCATAAACAACACTTACAACTCTCACAGTTTTCTTGGGTGGAGTATTTATCCATCTTTATCCAGGTCTCTGCTCAGGGTTATCTGGAAGGCTTCAACTGGAAACCATCAGACCATCAGACTGCTTTGTTCATTCAGCTTTTAGATTTCTTTAGCTTTTATCTCATGTCATTGGGCCTATGTCCAAGAATTTTCACAGGGTGCTTGCAGTCAAATTGACATACTTGTACGTGTCATAGTTATTTTGAATAATGATAGCATAATCACTGTGCTTATAAACATTAGGTTGATTGTAAAAGTACTTCAAATTTTACCAAGAACCTGCCACCTTGCTAGTATTATTTTATAAAGTGATGATGGTATTACTACAGCATCAGCAAAAGAACTGACATATCATTAGCATTCACACTTAGTTCAGGTGACTAATTCTAAACTATAAATACTTCAAGATCTATTTGTCACAGACTTACAAGCACCTTGTCTCTGATGCTACAGCCTATTTCCCCCAGCACTTCCATAACATCAGTGAATGGGAAACTCATCACCCAATAAACTCGGTAATTATTCTTCTTCTTACTACTTAAGTGCATTAGTATTGCCACACAATAGACAGGATTAGGTCATCAAGTTTGCTTTCTGTGTCTGGCATTGCATGTATGACAGGGTTTCTTTTCTAAACAAAAGGCTGTTTGTCAGTGTTACTTTTGCTCTAATGCACGTAAAGCCAACTGTACAAACAGAGCAGTATTTCTGTAACCACCTCACTGCTCTGCAGTGCTCTGAAGCTCAGAGGAGATGGCCCTCTCTCAGCTCCTAGGCTGCACCTACTGAGACTGCAGTTCAAGCTGGAAAGCACAGCCTGGCTTGTCACTTGTCATCTGGGAAGTATTCGAGGAGAGTAGGAGAGTATATCATATTATTGTGTTGTAATTTGTTCAGTCAAGTTTCTGGGCACCAACACAGCCAGATGGTTAATTCCACTACTTTTTTTTTTTTTTTTTTTTTTTTTTTTTTTTTTTTTTTTTTTTCAAAGGAGAGGGGAGGGAAGTCCCCTGGCACCGGGTTCTGGCACAGCAGGCTGAGCCCCAGCGCAGCAGTTGGGATTGTTGACCCAGTGAATGTGCCCAAAGATACTTTTCAGCTGCACAAAACCGTTCAGTTTTGCCATTAGCATATCAGAGGTGGAGCGGTGGTGGGAAATGGCACAGGCAACAAAGCTGGGAGCTCGGAGTCTTTGTCTGGCTGCAGCTTAGGGAGGCAGGAAAAAAAATTATAATTGGCCATTGGCCGTGCAGTGACAGACAGATGTTGACATTTTTCTCCCTTGGCTGATCAACCCCACCCTCATCCCAAAGTCTGGAGGAATGCTGCTGGCTGCCCGGTTCAGGCAGGAAGCTTTCTGCTCACTCTCCAGAGTGACAGGGCTGGAATTATCACGGTATAACCTGCATAGAGAAAATTTAGAGGGTGAGAGACATTGCCTCTAATTTGTTTATTTTTTATTTTTGTCACACTCTAAATCAGATCTAAAATAAGGTTTTAATTCCAATTCAAAAGCACAGGCCGCATACATCAGTTAAATGCTACATCCTAGATCACCTTTGAACCCCATGCAATTCCTATGGGAAGAGGCTGGCCTGCCTTAGTCAGCCTTCCTTTGCAACCTTGACAGAAAGAGATGTTTTGGGGCCCCGAAACCTGCACAGAGAGTTATCACTCTCATACACTGTAAAAATCCCAGAGGAAGAGGTTCATGAGCTGTGTCAGGCTGGGGTCTGTAAATGTGCCCGGCTGCTTTCAGCTCCACTCATCTTCCCTCCTCCTGGCAGCAGCCATGAGAGCAGCACTGGCTCTGCTTCCTCCTGACCTGACCACACGCAAGTATGGGACAGGAAGGAGGCCAGATCTGAAAGAGGTAACATTTCTCTTGAAACAACAATAAAGGCAGCCTGCATGCTCAAAAGACAACTCTGCATCTATCCCACTTGTTGCCCAAATCACAGACTGATCCCTGGAGGCAGAGCATCTGCCAGTTCATTGCACATCAGACTTTCCCTAGAGCAAAGCAATATTTTTTTTTCTGAAGTCAAGCTTAGTTGTACTGAATATCTCATCTATCACTTTTTGAATACCATATCTATCACTTTTCTGTACAAAGAAAGTCTGCCCACATCCATGGCTGTTATTCTGGAAATGTTTCTCTTGCTTCCGCAGCAGCACTGGGGCAACACATGAGGAGAGTGTGTAGTCATGAACCCTGCCTAGGACACCTCTGTGAATGCCTGGCAGCGTTGCAGAGACAAGCCCAGCTGGTCAGAGGCAAGACCAATATGTGCCCCACTCCAAATCACTCACATTGCCCTAATGGCCCCAGGAGGGAGGAGTGAAGGGCAGATGCCAGCGCCCATGGCAAAGGGTGGCCAAGTTGTGTGTACTGCTGAAATGGAGCAATTTCCCCTGCAGTCATCACCCTTCTGCTGTCCTTCATCAAATGAACCTCCCACAGGCTCGGCTTTCACCCAGCATTTGGCTTTTTCCAGTAACAAATCATGATTTCATAAGGTTTTGTTTTCTGTCTTGAAAGGCTATCATGAAGCCTGCACCTAAAGCATCTGTTTAGAAAATGCAAATGAGGGCAATGAGTCTATTAAATGCTGTCTAGATGCAGAGGCTGTCAGGTCTGCATTTCAAATCGACAGCTGAGCTTGGATTTAGAGTTTAATGCCGTTGTATTTGGCTTCTTATAAGATCAAGGACCCTGTCTGTCCTCAGACAGTCCAGTGAGGAGGATGCTCATGCTGGGCATGTTTCCTTATGACTGGAAAAAACCTGGGCCCCGCAGGAAGGGCCCTTTACACCATTCTGTACTTCAAAGCCAATTGACTCACCCAGCCCGGACAAAGCAACCACAGAGAGTTAAAGCTCTGCTAACTCTTGCCTCAGGCCAGGTTGAGCTGCTTCAGAGGCAAGAAGGCTTAAGTGGCCCCAAACACCCAGGGATAGGGGGATCAGACCTGTCAGCACATAGTTCATCTCCTAGCTCAGCAGCTACTGGCCTCTTGGGAGTGTCCTGAGATTCAGGGTTGGGGTCCAAACCTACATACAGCTTCAAAGATATGTGCACAGTTGTTAAGTCCTTCATTTGTTTACAGATATAATGCACTAAGTGAATATAAAACTAGATTTCAATATGTTAGATAAATTATTTATGGCAAATCCATTGAAAATTCATGTAGTTCCTAGTAATTAGCCTAGCCAAAGTGCAGTGGATATGAAGAGTCATCATTCTGCCTTGTCCCAAAGGAAACGCACAAACATAGAGCACAGATCTTAAATGCACATTTATTTACACGTACATCTACAGTCACAGCTTGGAAATGAGCTTTTATTTGCTACAGATGTACAGGGTTCTCAGAGCAGATTATTCTGCTTTATGCTTGGTTCTTGCCCTTTTATTAGGGTTTTGTAATGTGTACATTTCTCCATGGAGGCATTACTGTGTGGTAATTGCTCAGCTCTTTCTACATCAGAATACATGCTCTGTGGCCAAAAGGCCCCTTCTCAGCCCATCCAAACCCTGGGCTGGATCAGACTTAATGCTTCTTATTTCATAATAATGGCTAAAATATGTCTTACTCTACTCTATAGCCATGAGGGTTATTAGATCCTCAGCCTGAGTCACCCATTACAAGAGGCTCATAGCAGTTACATGGGTCCAAATTCGGCCTTGCAGAATTTTAACTGTGGAGAAAAGGGATGGGAAGGAAAGAGCAGTTTGACTCAAACACCTCAGAGTAATATGTAGACTCAGAAAGGAGTGGGAAACTTGAAAGTTAATGATTTTCAATGATTATTATATCTAAATCAGAACTACTTTTCAGCTGTGATGTAACCTATTGTAATGAGGAAAACAAAATCCCCTTCACCACTGCTGACCCAGCACGGTTATTTGAAGAGAAAACTCGATCTTCCATTTAAACTCACAGAGTTCAGTCTAGGTTATGTTCTGTGTTGGGATGAGAATATTTGTATTTACAGTTTATAGATCTGGTCTTAAGTTATTGCACCTAGAAAAGTAATGTAAACAAGCTGTAAAAATTTCAACAAGTAACCTTTAGAATCCAGCAATTTTAAAGTGAATCATACAATTCAAATTAGCAATTATGGTGGTGTGACACCTAAAACGTAAGTTTTGCTAGAGATTTACAGCTGCCTTCTGTTCACATTACTAAGCTAAATTTACAGTCAAGCAATCTAAACTCCCCTATACAGACTCAGACTCTGCAGCATCTATTTGGTTTTTTTCTCAAAATAGGTGTAAACAAGTCTGAGAATCTGGACAAAAAGATGGCAAGAAAAACTTTAAAAAAGATCTTGCAACTGCTGATATTAACACACCTTCATTTTACACTTACAGCCATGCAGGGAAAGAATCCCATGTTAATAAAAAATGCTGTGCTCTTCACATTTTCATGTCAAGGTTGCTAGGACCCTATATTCTTTGCATAGGTCACCTTGCTGCAAAAGAATTTAAACTAATACTTTCTACTGAGGGTAACAGAAACATTAATAGATGGCTTGATTTGAATTCAGATTAAGGAAGGGCATGGCTGATATTTAAATAAGCATCTGCTAAAGAAACCCCCACATCAGATCCTGTGCTTGTAGGAAATCTCTTAATACTTGCTAGGAGGGAGCCTTGAAGATCATTTGAAATGTGGCTAGTTTTTCCAGGGCTCATCTCAATCATACAGGGTTCTTATGGTGGTGTGTGTACACCCTGACCTCCCTTCCTGTGGTCTCTCTTTCCTCACCACTGGTATTACAGAATCTCCTGCTTATGGGGAGGGTCTCTCTGTGGAACATTTTGTAGGACTGGTCCTGGCAAGCCCTCCAGCAAATTCTCAATTTTGACAGGGAGGTGGCTTGACTGTCCATCTGTCCATCACCTCCCTCCCTGCTGCCCCAGCAGATAATTTAGGATTTCAAGCACAGCCATCAGGAACCAGGCTGAAAAATGTACAGAGCTATTCCTTTTTAAGATGACCACCTCAATATGCATTTTTCCAGCACAAAAGTTTATTTTCAGTACAGGATGTGATCTATTGCTTAAAAAGCCTTGCTTGATCAACCCCACCTCATTTTCCTTGTTCATGAACATGCAGCACAGGGATTTGAAGTACCTTAACAAACAGCTCTGGAGGGTAGAACAGCAATGAGTACATTAACATGGGAGAGAACACTTGCTATACTTGATAATCAATGCCCAAGGGCTGATGGAAGACAGCTAAATTATCACACATGAAATTCCCATCTCCCTGGAGATGAGTTTTTCTGCTGAGGAGGTAGGAATGGAACAGTCACACTTTGAAGCATTTATGATACATACGTGGATGAGACCAAAATCAGCACAGGGAGGACTCCTGCAGCAGAAGGATGAGGTATTCACAGAATACTCTGAGTTGAAGGAACCCCCAAGGAGCATGAAGTCCATCTCTTAAGTGAGAGGCCTATATGGGGATCAAACTCACAATGCTGGCATTATTAGCACCATGTTATAACCAACTGAGCTAAATTTTTCCACTGCCAGGAACAAGAAAGATATGATGGCTTAAGAGGAGTCACCCAGACAGCCCTTCTCAGCCCCATGCTCCCATGACCTTTAGCAAAATGGTCTCCAGAACTGAGCTGCTGAAATGGTGTGGTGGTGGGAGGAGAGAGGTCTTGGTTTGCATCCAATCCACTGGTCAGCCTTTCTCTTAGGAGTTCCTGCTTTACAGACATCATCCCTGATCTGAACCACAGCGGAGACCACTGATGGTGACCAGTTTTTTTATCATGTCTGAGCAGCATTTTTCCCTTCCCACTTTTCATCATCTTTACATACTTCTGTGACAGAGATTTTAAAGGCTGTAATGTTGAACTGCAAAAACCACCGTCTGCTGGAAAAAGAAATCCCTGCCAGCATAATTGTATTATTCTCCTTTTGGCCAAATGGTTGAGGAAGTGAGAGCTTGCTCTTATTTTGATGGCAGACATTCTGCAGATGCCTTGATGAGGACAGGATGACACATAAACCTTGATCTAGCTCCATTCTGAGATCCCAGGCAATTGTATGATGCCTCATATGATTGGTGAAGCAAAGAGCACATCCAGATTCTCTTGTCTTCATGGCAGCATCTGCTAGAAAATCCATGCAGAGCTGGATCTCAGACATGAAAAAATATTTTTAAAAGTTNTAGAAAATCCATGCAGAGCTGGATCTCAGACATGAAAAAATATTTTTAAAAGTTTGTGGACAAATGCCATACGTTCCTTAACGGCATTTTTCTGTTAGCAACTCCTGGAATAAAAAATGTTTTCATTCTCAGTTTCGGCATTTTCTTCCTCCCTTTTGAGTCAACAGGACTGAACCTATAAGTCAAAATAGCTTTCTGTCTCCAAACAGACTGAGTCAGTACCATGGTTTAAAGAAATAGGGGAATGCTAGCAACTGTTATGAGGCAAGATATAGAATTTCTGACAAAAATGGGTTGAAGAGTCACAAAACAAAGCATCAAAGCTCATCTTCACTTAAAGAAAATGTTTGAATCAACTGGGCTGCTTCCACAGCCAGTACTGCTGTGACAATCTCTGTCTTTAAAGATGTAAAATGCTTTATTGCTTCACAAGCTCCTGCACGTCATTATTGCAGGAGCAAAATGAATGCATAATATTCTGCCTTGGTGGTTTGTACTATTAGCTCCCCCCTTAATTAAAAGATAGCTGCTTTCAAACAAAACTGCCTCTGCCACATGCGTATCTACATTTGAATCTGCTGTGGATGTGGGAAATGCATTTACACACTGCATTGCAGTGTCATCTGTGTCTGCACATAGCAGAGCTTGTGACATGTAACAGAAGGGACTTTGCCAACACCCAAAGCACGGCTGCTCACGGGCCTACACAGTTCTGCAGAGAGAGGGTAATTTTGACATGGATCCAACAGACTGTGGAGTCAATCGGTGTCTTGCTCATTCCACTGTGTAAAACGGCCCAGAGGAGCTGTGCCAGAGGCAGCAGCCCATGCTGGGACAATGCTTATGGGATTGGTGTCGTAAGCTCTTGGCAGCCAACACAGACATGCCTGAGGCTGGCCTCACAGAAGTGACATTTCTATGGTCTCAGCTGGATGCAGAAAATAGGGTAGTTAGGTCAACCTTAAAAATGAGGTGGAACTTATCAGTGAAAGCTATATCTATTGCACAATAACAATATTCAAAGAAGCAGTTTAGAATTTGGGCTAAAATTATTTCTTTTTCTCCACTTTACATGTTTTCTTTTATTTACTCCCTGACAAACCACTCTGGAAAGCCAGTCACCTCTAAAAAAATTAAATAATGAAAAAATATGACAGATCAGTCCATTTGGGGTGAGAAGAAATGAGGGCAACAAATGCTACACTGAGTAAACTTGGGGCAGTCAGTGCCAACTAGGATTACTTTGATTCTGACTTCTTGTGCCTTGCTCTGCTCACTCAGCAGGCCAGAAAAACAGTGTCAGTCCTCCCCAGAAACCCCAGCTGATCTCAGAGATCAAGAGTGAAAAACTGAGCCCTCTGCCCCTGCCTGGACAGCAGTGTGGCAGCAGTCCTGTGCCCCTGAGTGAAGAGGCTGGGAAGATCAGGCAATCCCTTTTCAGCCAGATGGGAAAGATTCCAGAAGAGCTCCCCACTGCATTCCTGCTCATGACCAAATTCCAGAACTGTATTCTTCTTTCTCCAGAAGCAGAGCCCTCTTCTAATCAACCTAATTTTATCAGGACTGAAAGAACTCACAGCTGGTTTACATCTAAGGACCTCACGATGTGTTTGGAAGTCAGACAAGATACTCAGCAAAAAAACCAAACCAAACCAAACCAAAAAATCAGTGGGGAGAAGAGGCATCCAGGAGCAGCAGAAATGCTTAGGATGCCTTTCTGATGAACAGACTGCAGCCCGGCAAGGCTTCAAAGAGCTGCCCAAGGGCTGTGACCATCCTCTGTCTGCATAAATAATGTCACCTTATGCTGCAAAAAGAAACCTCAACCATTTTGATATTATTCAAAAAAAAAGGTCCAGATACCACTTTAAAAAGAAACTTCCAGGATGGAAACATTTTAAGTGCTCCATGTTGCTTACCAAACAGCACTTTGGGTGATCAAATATATTAGAAATTTAAAATTTGACATTTTTTCATTATTTAATTGTATCTACTTTGCTGCCATGAGGTTAGGTAATTAAACAAAATAGTTTATCATGGGATTTAAATACGTTTTCTTCTCAGGTTCTCATGCATTATTTTGAAGTGCTTAGCTTGTAAACAGTGCAAGGTAATATTTATTTGTTTAAAAGTGCTTTCATAAAACCCTGGAGTGCTTTGTTAACCTTAGATCATTTATGAACAAACAACCAACCTCAGACTATGTCGTCTTCCATATACACTACAGTTTAATTCTGTACTTAAAAGTCATTTTATATAAAGTCATATGATCCTTCAAATGTTTTCACTAAT
>WAAG01028119.1:0-22517 GCA_013390105.1 Tichodroma muraria | reverse complement strand
TTAGTCTTTTAATGTTCATTATTTTCTGAAGAAGTGAATCCTTGTAGCTTTTGAGAGCTAGTGTGTTCTTCCCACTGGTATTTATTCGAGCAAAGGAAAAAATGAAGAAGGCGTAGAATAAACTCCTAAGACTGTTCAAGAATTACTGGCATTATTTCTCTCTACATCACGTGTGAGCCTGGGTTGCCTGCTATTCCTGAGGCAGAGGATCGAGGATGAAAGTCTGTGTGTCAGAGCCTGTTTTCACAACTGCATTTGGAGATCTGTCTTATTGATTAGGAAAAAAAGGGGGTGGGAATAGGAGTGTGAGGTGAGGGGAGGACCGACTGACTACTGGCTTATTGCAGCTCAAGACATTTTCTTCCGGAAAGATGTCAAACAACTGAGACACAGCAACAGAGGAAGTAGAAAGGTGGAAAAATAAGAAGAGGGACCCTTTGGAAGAAATGAAGGCATTCCTTATGAGAGCCTTGAGGTTCTTTGGTTTTTTTTTTTTTCTTCTAACATCTGACCCACAAGGGCTAGAGTGACAGCGTCATGCAAATGCTGCAGTCCAGCAGGTCTGAGAGAGGGTGGATGCTAGAGAGTGAGTTAATGTTAATGATGAGTGCAGTGAAAATACCAGCCGATACCACCCCCTCCACACACAACTGCTCTGAGTCAGCATCCGCTGCTTTGCCGTGCCTTTCTGTGCGTGTGTGTGTGTGTGTGTGTGTGCGTGCGCATGTGTGTGTGTGTGTGCGTGTGAGTGCTGTGACCGTGTGTGTGCATGGAAGGTAAAGCCAGTCAGTCAGTGAGAAGCAAAGGTACGTTTGAGAGCAACTAAAATCTGACTGATTTCCATCTTCAGAGCATCAGATGTATTCCCTAAAGAGGATGGGTCTATGCGATGGGGGTGGTATAATTATGTTAATGTCATATTTATAGAGGGAAGAGATTTTTCATTCTAATTATTGATTTGAAAGCTGTGGTCAAAATTGTTTGTTAAATCATGATCAGCTTTAAAAAAAGAAATTGAATGAAATCTAAAGACTGCTATACATATATATCTCTCTCATATATATATATTTTGTTTCATTTAACTATTTTGTGTCTGAGGCATAACTGATTGAATGGTGCACAGTGACAAAGAAACGGCTCTTATATAATGTTGCATTATATCATCAGCTGAAATAATATTGTAAAAAATCCAAAATGTTCTGAAATCTGAAGTATCAGTCTGGAGGGGAGGGTGAAGGGCAGGGGTGGGGGTGGGGGGCACTGGCAAATCTTTTCTTCGGCAGAGCACTCTGTACTGCTTTCTTGTAAATGGATGGTTCACCTGTTCGACCAGCAGAGATTCTAATTCTTCCCCCCCTTCTTCTCTTTTTTTTTTCCTTTTTAAAGCTGAACGGCTTCCTGAAGAGCTCTGAGTTTTCTATGCCAGATTCTGCTCCAGTGGCTAGGACCTTTATGGCTGCTGTTTCTTTTGCTCTGGGATCTGATGGAGGAAAAAAAAAAGCCACGATGGATCCTGTCCCTAAAGTAGAAATTTTCTTTTTCATTCTGCAAACAAGGCTAAAGATCGGAGGAGAATGAATGCAAAAGTAATTCAGGATTGTGGTCGTGCCATTAAAACTATTCGGCTTCAGAACAAAATTATTTGGGAAATCCGAGCATTTCTTCTTGCTGTATCGACAGTATTTGAAAGTTATGTGTGCTTTGAGCAATCTGGTTCAAGTGACAACAATCTCTGCATGTCAATGTTTTCTGCAGCTTATGGAGTGAAGGATAGTTTTGCCATTGGAAAGGAAGAAGCTTTTTCTAGCCGTCTGTAGAAGGATTAAATGTTGAACGTGGGGAAGAGGCAAAAAGTGCATACACGCCCAAAGGTTATCCTTGCATCGTGAATGGGTTTAAAGTACTCTGTAACCCAGGGCCCACCTGAACAGTAGGACTAAAAGTATAATGGGGAAATATTTCAATTAGAACCCCCTTAACAAGCATTTAATCCTTCTTTCAGGCATTAAGGAAATAGAATAAAATTGTTACTGTACAAATCTGCTGGAAGCAGATTTTAACCCATTTGTAGACGCTTCCCTCTGATGCATTATAGTAACGTAGCTACTTGCAAGACAAGGCAGTGAAGATCTTTATCCTGTGTTCTTTGTTTTTTCTTTTCAAAAGTTAAGGACTATACTCTCAGAAAAGTCTGTTCGGTCAGCTGATACATTGTTTGAATGTATGTATGCGTCTTGCCTGCTTATTTGATCTTTTCTGCCCCCTACTTGAAACTGTGGTTTGTTTATTTGGGGGGAAGGAGGTGGTGTTGATTTGAGAAGGGGGGTGGGGAACATTGGTTTTAGGGTTTCTTTTGGGTTTGGGGTTTTTTTCTATTTAACAATAGCAGTGAAAGTTTTGGTGACAGCGATTATGACTACTAAACAATTCAGTTTATTGGAAGACGCATTCTACTGGATCATATCGGACTTTTCCTAGTCCCTGAGACCCTAACTTGTGAGGTTTTTTAGCAACAATCACAAGTCAGGCTCTTGGGACCTAGGCGGAGGGGAACCAGCAGCTCTGGACTGTGATTGTTTCTCTGCAGAATTTAGAGACCCAAAGGAGCTTTCCTTGTCTGGAAGGGTGAAAAGGAAAATATACCTATTTCAAATGTGAAGCATCAGAACTGTTCCTAAAAAAAGAAAAAAAAAAAAATTCTAAACAACTGTTATCCATTGTGAAACATTAAGATGTTACATATTTATATGTTTAGGAAACTGGACTAGATGTCATGTAAATTTAGAATTAAAATTTAACCTGAATGTTAGCTTGCACGTAAAAACTTCCCCCAAACAACAAAAGCAACAAAACCCCCACTCAAAAGAGATACTAAAATATACAAAAGACTTCCAACCATAATATTAATATTATTATAATTATTGTAGACAATTCTGATAGATAACTACCACAAAGTATATATTCATCTCTACTGTTACAGCATTAATTGACTTTTAAAACAAAACATAAACACTGAGGCCTAGAAAAGATTTATTCTATTGTTTGAATAATGATTTCAGTTTACCATAAAACTGTTGCTTAGTTTTTCCTGTAACATAGAACAAAGACTGTTTTGTAGTTAGCTGCCATCCTTTTTCTTTGTCCAAGTGAGAACACAATATGTCATTTAAAATATTCTCTCATTTAACTTACATTTTAATCTGAAAGAGAATATTGGTTTAAAAATCATACTACAGCATTAACATCCCTTTGCACTCATATTATAAACATATTTCTTATACCTGCTCAATTTAAAGTGAACCCACAATACTCAAGCACCGGACTCAACTTCTAACTTCTCTATCAGTTCTAATATTTTCTATCCCTCTGAAAAAAAACAGTGTGAGCCGCAGCTTGTCCCTCATGTATTAAGTTCTTCACTGACTTTGCATAAGGAGATTCACAAGCACATGAGTTATTGTGCACTGCTTATTTGTCTCAAGCATCTCATCTAAAACACATCATCTGATTTGTAATTCTTAATATTTTATAGGTGAGTTAGTTCTGAGTCATTTTTCTCTATTTCTTGTGTCTAATCAAGATGCTGCAGGACTTTGTTGATACATCAGACTTCACTGAAACAAAGGCTTCACACAGATCAGGCATCTAAACCATTTGTTCATTTCAAAAGTGGTATTTTGGCTGCAGTATATTTTTTCCACTTGTGTGGGAGGAATTGTGTTTTATTGTAAGCATCAACACTACTGTTAAAATAAATTGTTCTTATCTGTTAGTATAATACTTTTTCTTCTTGTCTTGTTTTCTTAAGAGACAAAAACTATGCTCAGTACATAGTTTTCAAGTTGCTCAAGATATAATTAGCCTTTAAATAGTCATAAAAAATATTGCCTTAGCAATTACAATGATGATACAGTTCCTGTAAATATGTAATTCTTTTCTTTGTAAACTGTCAATCCCACATGCTAAGAACACCCAAAAAAGCTACTCACAAAAATTTAGATACAGAGATAACTTTTTTAACATAGACATTATATTCAACGTTGACTTCTGTTTAGGCAATACTAGAAAAATAGATCTGAATATGTATAGGAAAGACAAACGCACCCAGATAGGTGCTATACTCATGAAGCACTTTGTTAGGAATTTACACATACACTGTAGCAGTTTTCAATATTGAAAACAGGTTGTTTAAGATACTGATCAGGTGAACACATGTTCTGTTCATTCGATCTGTATAATGAGATAAAACTATATTGTGTGTTGGTATATACATGTCGATATACAATTTAAATTACACGTAATATTTATTGAAATAAAAATCCTTATAGTTTTAACAGCTGAACAATCCACCCATCTATGAATATTAAAGATTGTCAATGCATTTATTTTTCGATCAGCAAAATTTGCTTGAATGAAGATAGTTCCCATTCAGCACTCTGAATTTATTTTGAATTTAACACTGTATATACAATGAAGGTGAAATTGTGGAGTGAAACGTTTTGTCTCTGTCAGTCTGAAGATTTCATCTATGCTCTGCCCTGCATTGAGAGTGAGAAGAAAATGGATCATCAGAAACCCCTGCCTGGCACATTTTGTGCTCCAGCAAAAGTCGTGAATATGCAGTCCTGCCTCTGCACTACCGCTTGAACCGGGATGACTCCAGTGGCTCCACTCTGCCCATCATACTCACTGCTGCCCCTTGCCATAGTGATGGGAAAGTTGGTGCACTGCCTGCCTCTCTTCCTGCTCCTTCTTCTTCCCCAGTCTCAGCACAGCCTGCCCGACCTCAGGTACACAGGTAGGGCAGAGGTGGATGGAGAGGAGGGAGAAGCAGGATCTTCACTCAGGCGGAATTTCCACGGAGATCAACAATGTGTTTCCATGTCCCAGGACTGCGTGACAACGCCTACAGAGACCGTGCAGGAAGCAGTCCCATTTACCCAGTGACAGTATATGAAAGCTGTCTCTATTAGCACAAATAAGTAGAAAGCATCATCTTCAGTATGCTGTGCTTAGATATATGTACAGAATTTTGATACATTTCTATATATAGAAATCATATATTTCTATACAACTTAATGTTGTCTCAGTGCAAAATGCATTTAAATGCTCTTTAATAAGTGATTTCAGTTAATCAGCTTGTGCTACAACAAAAACAAAAAACAAAAACACAAGCTCTTGCAAAGGAGGAGGAAGAGAGAGAGAGTGGAAAAGATGTGTGGTGTGGTGCATACAAAAAAGGACTGATATTAACAATTCGATGGGTTCCTAGTTGGTAGAGCAGACTGAGCCAGACGCATATATTAGCGGCTGTCTGCTGCTGATGGGAGCCTGCTCAATGCGGTGGAAATGAAGGATCACCTAGGCTCTGACACCAGCTTATTTGTACATTTTAATTTTAAAAAGGAAAATCACTGTTTTACACAAACATCTTAACCCCTACATGAGTTTTTTTTTCTTTTTTCCTCCCTCATATTGTTTGCTAATTTACTGTCAGCTTAAAGCGCTGTTTAGCTACAGCCCAACAAAACATCAGTCATAAAACAGAGGGAAGTATAAGCTTCTCTTTTGTCTACCATGTACAATTGAGTTATTATTATGATAATTGTCTACTTTAATTTTTAGTCTTCATGGGAGATGCAACAATTTTCTGGAGCTTCATTTTTGAGGCATTTTAAGTTTCAGCAATATACCATTTCATATTTCACCCAAGCAATGCAAAAAAATAAAAAAAGCTCATAGCTCAAGCTGGGGTGATTTGATCAATTCTTTTCCTTAACCTGAAAGTCTTTAGCGCCTTTGTATATTATTACATATATGGGACAGGATTTCTTTTCCAACCATATAAACTCTAAGATCCATTAATACAGTGCTGGAGACTGCTACATGAGTCAAGGGAATTCCAATCCAAGTTAATTACTGTTGGAATTAGAGGGAAGAATATTTTACTCGAAGTTGTATAACAAGAATCTACAATTATCACATTTCAGGGCATTGCTCTATTCATTTGATGAAAAATGTCAATGAGGTTTAACAGAAGATGTTCTGCATTTCTGTGGGTAATGAAAATCAGCACATCCACGATAAGCTAACACAACATTTTCAGTGTGTTAATATGCAATGCATCAGAAATTTCTGTAGGCAGTAAATGTAGCCATCATTTTGATTCGCCCCTGTGATGATTATACTCAATTCCTGACTAGGTACATAATTTCACATGCTGAAAAGCAGTCATCTCCATTTGGGGACCAAAAGTAGCATAAAAAAAAAAAAAAAAAAAAAAAAAAAAAAAAAAAGAAGGAATGACTGCTGTCCGAGATCTATAACTAGCTAGGTAGTCACACAATAGAAAAAACATATCTGGAATACTATAAAAATGCCAGCTGAAACTGTATCACTCAATTAAAAGTAAATTTATTTTATAATGTTCATTTAAAGTGGTTTCGTCCAAACAATGTATCTGAGACATTCATCACCCTGTTAAATTTTTTCATTGTTTGATGATTACAATAGGCATCTTCAGAGTTTGTTGGATGCTGTGTTGTTGCACTCCTTGGCAACACTACAGTGATTCTTATGGGAAGTTATATGCTGATCAGAATCCAGCTCAGTTGATTGATGAGCTTCACTTGCAGTACCTGTAGCAACAAGTGGATGGAAGCCTTAGAAAGTAAGTGAACATGTCAGATTAATAAAATCAATACTCATAAAATTATTTCATCTTTAAAAACATCTTTAACCTATTAAGTAGGATTTAAAATTAATTGCAGAATCTTCCAGTTGATTATAGACTGAAGTTTATCTGGTAGGCTTTCAGAAGTGCAATCTTTACACCTGTTCCTACTTATTTAGGAGTTAAGGATTAGTCGTAATTGTGGGATAAACTAGATATGGTAATGATAATTTGAGCAATGTGAGTATCCTATAGGGAACAAGGCAGACAATATTCTATATTTTTCTTTTACTTGTTAGCTGTTGCACTGGGGCTGTGATTCTCTACAAGGCGCATGTTAATTTATTTAAATGGCCAAGCAAATCAACAAGGTTGTGCTGAGTACTCTAGGGCTGGTAATTTTGGTTTTGGTTTTGGGTGGTTTTCTTCCACCACCACCACCCCCAACTTCTTTTCTTGGATGTGTACGTGTCATGCATGGGAAGGTATGAAGGAAAAACAGCTATTCAGCAGAGACACGTCCCACCCCTTTAATTAGGCTTTTCCTGGACTATGTAAAAACACTGGCAATGTGTAAATCCCATTTGTGTGTTTGTTATTATTATTTTAACAGATTCTTAAGTATTATATTAAGATAACTCAGTGATGAAATACACGTGAAAATAGTTGCATTAGTAAGTCACTGGATACCGAAAGGGTTGGATGGCATCGGCACAGAGCCAACTGGAAGATTTTATTTTTCATTTAATTCCTTTCAGCTCATAGGCTCCCTAAGCATTAGGCAGAACCCAGTATGTGGCTAAGTTATTGCTCTAGTGTTCATCACACAAAAAGCACAGCCTTAGCATTTGTAAATTTTCTTCAGGGAGGTTTCTAATCTAGACAGCATTTGCTTTTGGGGGATTACACTGCAGTCTGTTCCCCACCACCTCCCCCTCCAACATGTAGCCCTTTCAACTTCTTCAAAGAAGTGCGGAAAAGTAGGTTCTTTTATTAATAGCAGAAAACAAACCGACTGCTGGACTTCCGTGGCAGAGCTCACATAATGCGGCAGGGTGGGAACTGTAACAAAGAATGCTTGAATGCACTAAACGTATAGTGAAACCCCATTTACATTCACTGATGGGGCTTAAAGTACAATAAATGAAAAGTTTAAAGTAGAAATAAGCAGGGCTATGAAAAGAGTTCAGTGAAGGTAGATACTTCTTGAAAAGTTTAGCACAGGATTTAATTTCAAACTCAAGCCTTTCCTAGTAGAATGCATTTCTTCACAGCGCATCCCTTTGCTTAAAGCATTTCCATCAGATGACAATAAATCAGATGAAGTGAGGGCTTCCAGTGCATAAAGAAGTAGATTCTGTTTATCTGGTTTATATACTGATTTTCATACAAGTGAGACAGTTAGCAGTGGAAAAGTCTTCATGGTTCACTGTCTGTTCCTCTACTCTCTCTCCTCCGCAGACTGCCTTTGAAGCGCATGGGGAAAACTTAGTGTCTAGAAAAAGTTTGATTGTGGGATCCTCACTCGCTCTCTAAACTAAATTAAACTGACTTCTCTAACTACTAAAATGTTTCTGTCCATGTGGGTGTAGGTAACGCCAGAGAATTGGATAAGGTGGTTGCTTTTCCTCTACCAAAGTTATTCTGTGAAATATAATCACAATATCACTAGTGAGGAGCAGTCACCTCTCCTCTTCTTCTCTTCATCTCTTTGCTTCCTTCCCTTCCACAGCCCCTCTGTAGGGCCCTACAAGATGCTGGCTTTGTTCTCCTAGAGGTTTAAATCAGCCTTTCTCCCATTGTTTGCATTTCTCTCCGCAGTGGTTCTTCATCCTGAACATGAAGGATGTATAAACTGCCTCTGCTTGTAAATTTTTGCAGACTCTGCATCTCCTCCCTTGGCCCCATTCAGAAACAACCAGCAGTCAGACATTATATATTAGGTTGTTGATTGCAGTTTTGCAGGTAAAGCTCTTCTTCCTCCTTGTCTCTTGAAGAATGGCATGATAGTCCTGGTCTCTGCACAGTCAGAATGGAAGTTCATTTGTGAAACATCAGATTTAATAATGGTTGTTTGGGAAAAGCAGGCTATGGGATAATTTTCTGCTGCTCTGTTCAGCACAGGTAGTTTTCTGCTGGCGATGTGTACAAAACTTTTGCTGCCAGCATTTACCTGGATTCATATTTCCAGAAGTTTTGATGGTCGGCCCTTGCCCTCATGGAGCCTAGTTCTGCTTTGGGCCTACAGCAGGCAGGTTCATAGACTCCCACACTCCTGCCATCCTGCAGCAGCTGACATGAGCCTAATCCAGACACAGCACCTCTCCATCCTTGGGCACGGTGTCCCAACAGCAGAGGAATCAGCGTTCAGCAAGCCCAGCATGTGAAATGGCTGGCACAGCCATTTTGTGGTGGGATTTATAGCTTTCCACTGCAAGCACAGGGTTCATCCCTCTGTTGGGAAGATTTGTCACAAGTCTGATACACAGTGCTTATAGCTCTTGCTGGCATTATTTATATACACACACTGGAGTATTCAGGGAATTAGATTTACTGTGAGATTTTAAATAAACGTAGGAGACCATGATTTTCTGTTGTTTATTATGTTGGCAAATTATTTTGGATCTTAATTCTCAAACTTATGTCTCCTTCTGAAATAGAGGAGTATGGTCAAAATATTGATGTTTTTGGAGCCATTGAGGCACCTGGTTTTTAAACAATGGATGGATGTTTAGAAGTGAAGCAGGTTACCAGTGCAGCATTGGAAACCTCTCCTGGCTGACTCAGAGGGTTAGATTTCTTGTGGGTGTCACCGGTATCTGAGTGTTGAGGTTTGGTAGGATTTTATGAGTTAATAAATTCCAAGGGCTGCAGCTTGGCTTTCTGAAATTTGGTAATCATTCCCTAAATGCTAGTGGGAAATCAAAATTACTACATGCCATAACTAACACTTTTAAAACCCTTTGAAATGTTTCCAAACTGCTGCCTACGTGCTCTTCTTTGTTGCATCGATGGCTAAAGATTTAGGATCACTTCCTGGCACCCATCGTGAATGCCGACAAGTTCCCTTGAGCTTTTACTTTCCTTCCCTGCCATTTTCCCAGTGCTGTCGATGCAGACTGTGGGCTTTTTCATGTGGGGAACACCCCTCGCTAATGAGAACACAGTGATTGTCACAAAGGGACCTTGACTTTTGTTAGATCTCTGAGACCTCAGTATAAAGCAAATATTAGCAAATTAGGTCATGATTTAGTGTGACCGCGTGAAGCAACGTTTTATACATTTCTTTTACCATCTTCTTTCTGCTGTTTGTCCTTCAGTTGTTCACAGTAACTTAGTGCAGTGTTTGGAAAGAGAGGGTTGCATCTGAACAGCTATGGGATCTCATATCTAAATATTCAGCTAGTTTCCATTGAAACTCTTTAGATTAGTTTTGATATGCACATTTACTCTTTTCAGATTGGTATTTTTAATAGTCCCAATGATCTTCTGCAAAAGCAAGTAAGAAAAAAATGGAAAAGAAGAGCTCCACAGAGAGTCCCTGGCTCATCATTTTTTGTATAAATCAGTGTAATGTGGGAGTCCCAATTCTGTATGATTTTACCATGGCAAAAAAATCCTTCAGCTTGGATTATGAAATGACAGCGGAACTTAATACCTGCAGTAGTCTTCTGAGATGACTTGCAAGCCCTTCTGCCTGTGGTAAAACCTGTGGCTGAATGCCATCCGTGAATGCCATGGATGCCTTCCTATATCCTCTCTGCTTCCAGATACCATATGCCATTCAGTAGATCAGGAAACTTGATACCACATAGGACTCGCACCTTACATGGGCTAGGCTAGAAATACAGCCAGGCATCTCCTTCTTTCTTTCTTTCCCTTCTTTTCCCTCCCCCATGCTCTCCTCCCTTGTGTCTCCCACACATGGCAGAAATATCCTGTCCGCTGCCAAGGCAAACTCAATCATCCAGTCTGACTTCCTCCATAAAACATGCCAAAGCGTTCACCAAGCAACTCCCACGTCAACACCAACAATTTCTGTTTGGTTAGCATGTATATTTAGGATTTGGGATGACAGAGAATCCATAATAACCTCCTGGAACAGTCCCCCAGTAGTCTATTACATCAATATTAAAAACATAGGCCTCTAATTAGAACTTGTTTAGCATTAGTTTCCAGATACTTTTTTAATTTTCCTGACAATTTAAATGGTCATTTACTTCCTTAACCCTCTTAGGATCTTCTGTGAAAAGCTAATGAGATTGTCTTCATTGTCTTACTCTAAGATTTTTGGGAAGATCAGATCATGTTGCTTGTTCTTGTTTGAGTCTTTCCCATTTTGTCAATATATTCTGCAAATGCTAATAATAAAATGAGCAAGCTGATGTCAGGAATGGTTTTATTAGCTTGCTAGTAATTCTTCTTTTGTTTGACTTACTTATTTATCTTGTTTATCCCCTTCTTTGCTTCACTATACTGACCCCACAAGTACAGCTAAACAAATAAAGACATAAAATTATTTGGAAAAGTCTTTTTTGAGATATTTAAAAATGCCCAATTCCGGTTAAAATTAGTAGTAGATTATCACCTAAACTGTTAAGTACTTCTGTTGCCTTTATTTAAGCAAAACCTTATGTAAATGGGAGAAATAACAGAGTTAGCTTATCAGTCTTTGAGTAATTATTAGCCAGGTAGTTTTTGACCTCCATTAATCTATTTATTGAATAAACTGTGTTTAATTTCAGAAGGAAATGACAGCAGCTGTATTATCCTTACTATTTGAAAGCTTACTTGGTTTCAACATTTTCTGTTTCTTGTATGCTTGAATTACAGAAATAGATCCTACAGATGGATTAAAATATACCCATGTGTTGAAGCCAGGCAATCAGTCTCACATTTTACAGGTGTCCATCCAAGCAGCTAGAATATAGCTAGCTAAAGGATTATTTTTAATGTGTTTCTCCAAAGTTCTGTAACCTAGTCCCTGCACAAAGCTTATTTGTCTGATCTCAGTCAATCTGCAAGCCTATAAGTTTTATCATTTCCCTATCATGTGTTTGGGGAGGAGGGACGGGGGGAAGACTGGTCTTAGATAAGCAATGCAAGTTGGTTAAGGAAGGAGGAAGCTGTCAACTACAGCCTTTCCACATACAGCAGTACAGTTCCAGACAGTCACCTGAGTATTATTGCTCTGCCTCAGCTATAAATCACCATCTGCTAATGGCCAAGGCTGACACCCTGACATTTTCAAGAAGAGTAAAAGACCTGATTTGACTGGAAATCAATTTCATTTCACAAATCTTGGGATACTCTAATCATGGTTTTGTTAATTTCTTTTTGTGTCTTATTCAGAATTTCTGACTTTGTTGAAGGATTATTTGTTCTATGTGTTTTCCTATGTTAAGTTTAAAATTACAGAGATACATGTGTGTGCAGTGCATCACATGACCTGGTACATGGAGAAGGTAACTGCCTTTTCTGACAGCCTGCTGAAGGTGATGGGCACAGCTCCTGAACCTACGTTACCTTTTTCCCACCTCCAAAAGCAGTAGCTGCCCTGCACTGGAAGGATGAAAAGGCAGGCTTGGAGCATGTGGTGCCACAGCCCTGCTCTCTTGCATGTGAATTCTCGTGGGGTGTTCCAAAGTGGTGGCAGTGCTGGCACACCAGGACTTCCCATTATGCAATAAAGTGTCATGCTTGTAAACAGCATTTCTGTAGCAAAAAATGGCCCAGAAGTTCTAAAAATTTCAGCTGAACTTTTTATTAGTTGAAGAGACAAAAATAAGGCCCAAGCAAATGGAATTAAAAATGGCTTTTTCTATTTTGTTTTTTAATTTTATTTTTTTTCTTTTTGCCTGGGCTGTAAGAATGTTCTGTAAAGACAAGATATTCCCCATCCAAGGAGGGAGGGGAATGAGCTTAGTGACTGTAGTACTCATGGAGCTGTTGCACTAAGTGTAAATAAATACAAGCGTATTTATTAAATACTACAACAATAAATCCCAAGCGTCCTTCACTCCGACTGCTCAGATACATAACACAACACCCCTTTTGGAGCAAGGCCACTGCCCAAGGTGAAGGCTTTGAAGTGGCATCAGACATCCGGTGACTGAAGGTCCAAAACTGAGCCTGAAATGTTCTTTCCAATAGTTTCACAAGAAGCTACCACGCTCTGCAAAATTTCGGTTTTCTTATTTGGCAAAACAAAACCATCTAGAGGACACTGGTTAAAAAAGGGAAGGTGTCATAAGGTAATGCATGTATGAGAATCCAAGCCAGTGAGTAAGCTGTGCCTAAATTTGCCAACAGATGCATTCCCGTGTGAAAATACGAAAAGAAAAACATCTTTAGCATACAGAGGATTAAAAATATCTGATGGCCATTCCATGTCTAAGCCCTGTAAATGGGACAGTGCAAAACGTTGTGGTGTCTAGAGCAACAGGTGTGAAATCAAAGGTAAGTATTTTTCTCTCTTTGAGGGTCTCTTGCCTGCTGTACAGTACTCCCGGAAAACCTGTAAGAAGCTCGTTAAAACCATGCATGTATAACGCAGACCCAGTGCATCAAATGAGTTTCAAAGGTCTTAGCTATGGGCTGTGTCTAGACACTGTCCATAGGCTTTATCACAGCACATATTGGGGAGCAGTAAAACACATCTGGTGTGGAAAGAAATGTGCTAACAATCTAGCAAATTGCTAGCGTCTTGCCCAGAATCTTTTTTCTCTGACAATAGCCACTAGGACATGCCCAGGGAAAAAGATAAGATCAGAACAAGTAAAGTGATACTTCTCTGTTGTGGGGGTTTTTATCTGTCTCCTGTGGAATTCAATGAAGTGACTAATAGCTGGTACCAACCTATTTAAACACCCTTGGCAAAATTTTTTTTTTTGTGCATGTGCTTAATTCCTTGTGCTTAAATTTTCTGAACCCTTTTGGTATTATAAAAATGGTATCTTTCCTTGATTACAAATATCTCCATGTTCTGCAGATTCATTTGCATCCAAGGAAGACTGAGAAAATGTTGGAGCCATGCGTAAGTGGTTTGCATGGATTTCCAAGGTGCAATGCCTCTGCGTAACCTGCATCATTATGCTGACTTAATTTGTTTTCTCTAAGTATTTTCTTGGCCAGGAGAATTTTAAATGTTCTGTCATACTGCAGATTTTACCTGGGGCCAATGTTTTTTTTCTGATACATGTAGCTTATTGGAAAACTTTTCCAGCCTCACATTGTTTTGTACAATGGAGATACTTAAAGGTGGATTAGATCAGGACTGTGACATTTGGCACTGTGATGTTCTCATGACTGTTTTTATCAGTACAAAGCATGTCCTGGAAGACAAAGGCATCTTGAAGCCTTGTGGTTTCAATAAAGGAATGCTTTGGCCTTGTTAAAATCAAGGGGAGCCTTTGGCTTCAGCTGCTAAGGTACCACCATCAAATTTAAGCATTTTGAAGAGCGGCCACCATCCTTACAAGACACTTACTTAAACTATTTCCACTCTCAAAAAGCTCCATGCTATGAGCTGGATCCTTTTGTGCTTAGCATATCCCCAAATTACATGGGGGACAGTGTAATGAACCCTGGAAAGCATTTCCCTTGTCAGAACATTGCACCTACCTAGTCATGAGTTTCAAGAACAAGATGAAAAATTTACATTGAAGATTGCACCGAAGTAGAATTCTAGCTCCGGAAAAAAGAGTTTAAACTGTCTATATTCCAAGACCAAAAGGTTCTGTTTAGATTCAACCAAAGAAATATAATATTTGGCTGGTTTGCTCAGGATCTAAAAAGCGCAACAAAAATAGAAACAAATCAAGTGGCCTCATTGTGTATCATTTAATATGATTCAAAACTATCCTGCCATATTTTTAATGGAACATTTATTATTTAAATAATAAATGCTTTGTTTAAACAGAGATTTTAGCTTTTAATATAGCAGCTTTATTGGATGATTCATGTCAACTCTATGTGATTTTTTAAAGCAACTATAGCATCACAATTTGTAAATTGTATATTACTAAAGACTCTACTTGAAGTAATTCACAATCCTCATTTTTTAATACAGTGATTGAGTTCTCTTTTCTAGAAAAAAATTAGCATCTAATAGTAAGTGCTGTTTTTAGGGGCATTAGATCAAGTAAAGCCACTCTACAGTATAATGCCAGTATACTAAGGCATGTTACAACCCAGATGATGAGACAAATCAAAATGGATTCATGTGGTTACTTGGCATTTCTTTCAGACCTGACTGAAATTTAGTGGGTGGGACTTTGGAGGAGCCATAAATCGTTAGAAATGTTTAGAAAATGTCAAGTTACAGTTGCCATTTGCCTTAGAACATCCTACTGGTGCTACTCCCAAAGATGACAAGTCCACTGGAACTGTGTGACACATCTGCGAGCCTCATATTCATGTTTCAGATTCTTCAAGTCAACACAAAAGGTAACAGACACTCAATATATAGGAAATCAAGTCCTGTGTTACCTGTCCCATTCCATTGCACCCTCTAGAATTTCACAAACTATGTATTTTGTTCAGAAAATTAAAATAGTGTCTAAAAATACTCAAGTGTGACTATTACAACCCGCTTCGATTTTTTGAGTTTGTATTTTCAGGAGGTTGGATAAAAGCACAGATTAATAAAATATGTCAGGGGATACTTGGTGTAACTCGGATTTATGAAAGCTGCAGTTTCAGATGGGGACACAAGACTGCATTTGACCACAGTTGCTGCTGTAATGGTCAGGTCCTGATTTCTCTTTCTTTAATTTCTTCTTTATTTTTTAATTTTGATGTTAAAAGATAGATCTTTTAACCAATAGCTGTCTGTAATGCTTCCGCCATTACAAAATTGTGCTCTTGTTTTTCATTAATTGGTTTCATTTTTTTGTTCTGTTTTCAACAGATGTCAGAACACCGACTGAGGCACACGTTTGGATTTCAGCTGTGTAAACATATCAGTACTCTAGCTTACCTCCTTCATAGCTACAATGAGCAGCTTAAAGTGCACAGTCCAGGGATTTGTTAGTGATAAATGTGCTGCCAGCATCATAGGTGAGGGTGGGTGTTTTTTTCCTGAAAAAGCTCCAGCCATAATAGTGGCCCTGTCAGACTCACAGTGAACAGAGGCAGCTCTGCTGCACAGAGGTTCTGCAGACCCATACTGGGACTCCCCTTTGCTTCATCCCCAGGATGAGCCTGTCTCATCTCAGCAGATCCATGTGAGAGGGAAAGGTCAGTCCACTCTTTTTGGAAGTGCTGTCTCAGGATGTCTGCAAGCTCAGGTGGGAAACAAAACACATTTCAGTAGCAAAATCAAGACTTTTTTCCTTTTACCATGTGTGAAGACCAGGGTCTTTTTCAGTTTAGTATTTTAAATAGAATCAGAATTTCTGTTCCCCGTGTTGAAGTTTTTAACCTTTTCCCAATGATTTTTCACTTCTTTTGTATTATTTGCATGCCTCTGAATTTCCTGTAAGAGTGATACTTGTAGAAAAGATTCAGATGCCTTTCTGGGAAATTTCTCTCAAAAATGAGTTATCAGTTTACACAGATTCCTTGAAGGCTGAAAGCCAGTGTATTAAAGCCAATTTCCAGCAGTTACAGAAGACACTTTCTTAAAAATCGTTTACACAATTTAAAAAGACCAAGCAGAATACTCAGACTTGTAGAAAACCAATTTGCTAACATTTCAGAAACACAGAGATCAATGAAAGAAAAGCATGAGGTCATTCATATTTTCCATGATGAAAAGCCAAATTAATGACCACCATAATCAGATTTAGACCCACAGATCTTAGGAGTCCTCACATGTTCCAAGCATCAGGCTGGCTCACTGAAAATATTGCTATGGGCATCCATTGATCTGCATTACTGCTGACAAAAACTTTGCAGGTATAGAAAGATCATGCTCCACTTCTCTGTAGACACCAGACACCTGTTCTACCTCAAGAGAACTACTCATTGGAGTGGATACTAATGGTAAGTATTTACAAGATCAGGATGCCGGTCTCAAACAATACAGAGATATGAAGGTCTACATGATGTGTAGAGTTTTGTGGAGTTTTGTGGAGTTTGGGTGGGTTTCTAGGGGTTTTTTTTTACATTTTTTTAATTTGAAAGCTAGAATGCAAATAACACACTGTTGAATGAATTTTCCTTTTTTTCATTACACATAAACAGCACTGTGAAGTAGTAATTGATACATAACCTTCTCCAGAAGGTGCTATACTTAAATGAGTAATTTTTATTCAGACAGAATTATTACTAGGATAAGAGGGTTTTTTTCCTGGAAAAGAACTGCCAAATCTGGTCTTCAGTCACCCAGTCAGAAGAAAGAAAACCTGTGCAGGGTAAAAATATGAGGACAATAATATTTCCTGATCACATTCTCAGATTGGAAATGATTTTGCTGTCTTAACCATCTGAAATACCACAAATTTTTTCAGAAGTCTCTTATGCAATTAGTAATAGCAAGGAGATTTTGAGTCTGAATAGCATGCCTTTGTGAGAATCTGAAACCATGCAGTTTCCAGCATCTGGGAGTGAAGTCTCACTGTTCAGCAAGCTGCTCTGAAAAGCACAGATAGCTCTTCCAGCAAGCTGGAAACACCAATGCAGAAGTGCCAAAAAAATAGCATATTTGCTTTAATTGTACTGTTCTAACCATGATGTTTCACTTACAATCTCTGTCTTTAACACACATAAACAGATATATGTTCTTTCACAGAATCTTTCTGACATAAAATCTGCATCTCTGGCCAAAATGAACAGAGAGAGATTCTGTGGTCCTCACAGCAGTAAATAATATGTGCACATATATATATGTATAGACATATGACTTTTTGAATATATATTTCAAAGCACAATTCCATTTTGTGTTTGGTGTGTACTTGTGTCTGATTTGTTGAAAACTTTTTTCAGCTGTGCTGAGGGGCCCGACAGAGAAGGGTGCTGGTGGTTCACAGCCAAGGTGCTGGTCTGTGCCCGTGTGCCCGGCCGGCTCGGCGAGCAATCCAAATGATGTCCTTTGTTTTGCTACCTGGGGGGATTCAGCTGGAAAAAGCCCCATATCCAGCATCAGCTCTGCTTGAGGCTGCTGTGCTCAGCTCCCAATAGGAGCATGCTGAGGGAACAAGATCCCTCACTCCCTGACTCCCAGGAGCATGGGTCCATGGTGGACTGCTCTGAATTATTTTGTGCAAGGGGCCATGCTCAGGATGTTTTTCTGTGAGCTGTAAACTCACGTCACCCTTAACTTCAGGTAGTTCAGACACTGCAGTTCACAAAGCGAGATCTTTAGTGCTTTGCTCTACTGAACTTTTCCCTTGTCTCTAATGGATTGTGGATGGAAGAGGGAGGAGGGGAAGATGATAGGGAAAAGCAAGGGTTTGATTGGCATGCAGTGATTTTGGACTAGCAGGAAGCAGGCAGCTCTGCTCTCCAGCCCCCACATACTTCTCAGTCCATGTGCGTTGAGAGGGGAAAGAAACCGATATTGTTCCCTCTAAAATTAATTCCCAGTTAGCCAGTTATTCCTGGTTTTTAGCTCAGAGCACACTGTAATTGCATTTTTCATTTCAGTAATTATAGAGGATATTAAAGTGGATAGACAGTTGTAGCAATCTGGCTCTTTAGACGTATCCACTTGTCCAAGATCAAATGGCTGCAGCATATTCAGGGTTACAGTCTCCTTCTTTTCCTTCTTGTTCTCTACTGCAGAGGATTTTTTTTTCGGTGTTACCATGACAACACTATATCTGGCTGCCAGCTCTGTCGTAAGTTATTGAACTGAGACTGGCTTTTGGTTTAGCAGATAATTAGGTTCTGTCTCACAGGTTCATTTTCCTGCGACTGGGACATGAATATGACCTACAGCTGGCCTCAATTTCAGTGTCACAGACAAAACTTTAACCCTTCCTAGTCCCACCACTACTGTACCCACCGCGGCGGTTGGCGACAATTCCAAACCCTTTCCCAGGGGCGCTGGACACAGCACACCCTCCCAGGTCCTCAGGGCTCGTTGCCCAGGCTCTGTTAATGCCCAGGGAGGAGGAGGACAGTCCAGCTTGCACCCCCATGCCGGCCGGGCGGGGAAAGGGTAAATTATATTGATTGTCTGGTGTGGTGATTTGTCGGAAAGGTAAGTTTGCTGCTTGATTAGTGACCCTTTAAATAATAGAAATGCACAAGGTGGTGACAGGCCTTTTTTGCTTGTCTCATGAATATGAAATATTTACGAGAAGTCTGTTTCAGCACCCAGTGCCCCATCTTAGGCTGGTACCTGCAGTGAGGGAGCAAAGCTACGAAGAACTGGTGTATTGTTTCTGTAGGTGCCTCCGTGATTTTCCTTTCCTTCTCGGGAAGAAGGGGGGTCCAGCCTGGAGGCTCTGGGCATCTGCCACTGGAATACATCAGAGCCCAGCACCCAGGCCCTGAAGTGGGTGCAAGCAGAGCAGCACCACACCAGATGGACCTTTGAGTTCACAAAATCATGCTGGAGGAGGGGGAAGATCCACCATTTTCTTCAGCCCAGTTTTCAAACGTGTTCTTTTCCAACATTTATGTGCAGTGTATCATGGTCTTGCAATTTTAGTGATTTCAGGACCCCTCTTGTGTCTATGAAAAACTTGCAATTAAAACTAATGATGGACAGGATAGTCCATGAGATTTCACCAACAGATATTTGCTTAATTTGTCCATAGGATAAGACGGGATTTTCATACCCTTAAAAGAGCAAGCAGGTTTCTCTCCCAAAGATGGCAGATCCCAGAGTGTGTTCCAGAAAAGCACAGGACCTTTGGGGTCTGTGTCACACTGAATTGCGTATCTACTTCTCAGAGGCTGGAGATTTGGAGATTTCTGGCATCTGGAAGTACACACTACAGTGCTGCTGGGGCGCTGGGGCTATTTTTTCTGGGGAATCTCACCATTTAAAAAGAAAAAAAAAAAAAGGCTGTCTATAAAAATTGATGGACTTGCTATCCATATAATATCCAATCATAACCACTATCCATCACAGGCCTCTTGCACATAGAGTATTCTCTGTGCATGCCATGGCGGGGCAAACACTTCTCAGCTTCCTTTCACTTTCCCCACCAAATTATTTGTGCTGAAGTCTCTTGATTAGGTCAAAGTGCAGAAGGAATATCCGTCTTACCTCTGTGGAACGTATCCTTCAGAGCTAATCTCCCAGCCTGTGTCTGTTTATAGTGTTTGAAACCTGTCTATTACACAGCACAAAGAAAATGGCATTTCATGAACCAGGGATGGTGACTTCTTACTGAAGATAACACCGAAAGCTGCAGATTTACCATATATGTATAACCAAAACCATCACAAAAAAGCCCTTGAGGTATATCTTGATTAGCATATTTAGTGTGGATTAGACATCCTTGCAATGATAGCATAAAACTTTTGCTGTGCAGTTAAACTCAGAGTGGGAGGGGGCTGGAGGGGAAGTACCCACTTGAATTTCAGAAGAGGGGTATGAAACTCCACATGCTGGTTGGCTGATAAATTATCCAGCTTCTGGGTGTTAATGAACAGTGCCCCATCTGGGACCCCACAGCTCTGGCTGATAACACATCAGAAGTTTGTTACAAATTATTTCTTTATATAAGCAACTTTTATGGGGGTTTTAGGGTTATCCCCCCCCCCTTTTATTTTTTAGATTTCATAATAAAAATACAGACAACATTGTTTCAGTTTTTGTTTAGAGCTGGTTTCGGTGCCTGGCCCTCATATTCTGGCATAGTCCTGTAATGTTTCATCTGTGATCACAGTTTTAAAGCCAAATGAAACACTGTTTTCATTGTAACCATTACAGAAATCAAGCCAACATTGCCAGTGAGATTAAATTTTATAAAAATAGATAAGAAATCTCATTGTTTGGCCTAAAGCAACCTGACATTGTCCCAAAAATATTTGCAAATGAGGGCATGTAAACTAGATCATAAGGAAAGCAGGGAGGGGTGGGGGGTAGATAATGACTAAGAGAAAACTATTTCATGATTACCAATTTGAATACTTAAACTGAGATATTTTCTTGTAGGTGATTGAGCTCACTACCCACCCCAGTATATACTATTTACAACTGGCACCAAATTAGTCTCTTCCTGAGGATGCAAAGCTGTCAAGTCCTTCTGAGTCCCCAAAGTCCTTCCATAGCTGATCCTTTCTAATGTGAAAGACAAACTCTTGCAGGATCTCTCCTGCTCTCAGGTGCTGAGACCAAGACGTTCACTTCTCTTTATTCCCAGAACAATTGCTAAAAGTGGAACAACAGCAGAAATTCAGGCTAGAAAGAGGAAATTACAACATTTCATGCATTCTAGCAATCAGTAAATGCCCTGTAAATTTATCTTGAATATAAAATTTTCTTTGCTGTTTAGAACTAAATAACCTTCTTTACTACCCTCTGACAGAACCTGCCTCTACACATTGCCTCTGTGGTGGATGTTGGCTGCTAAACTTAGTTGCATGGAATCATGTCTGAGTTATGTACCTTGAGTAAGGCTGTGAGAATACGTCCTCAGGTGTGCCTCATCCTTTTGATTTCTTATCACATTTCACCCTTATGTGGTACTTGACCAGGGGAGCAAAAATAAGCCCCTTAATTTAAATATTTCATTGTGATAGCAAAGTCAGAAGTGCTTCAGGTATTCTGATCAGTTCCTCAGAGCCATAACAGACTAACAGGAGTAAAAAATATTCTGGTTTAAAGTATGGAATACCTTTTCTTTTCCTCTGTCTCTTTAAAGTTTTAACTTTTTAACTTTTTTTTTCCCCCTTATGTTATCAGGCAAATTAAAAATACCTACTATCATGTAATTAAAGAAACATGAAATGACATCATTATGAAAGAAAATGTTTTGCAATATCTAGTATGGTCAAATTACAATATATACCAAAAATAAGAGTAAGAGTATGACCTTTAAAGATGAAACTTTAGAATAATGATATAACTTTAAAAATCAGCTACAGCTCAATTATTTTCAAAAGAAAAATGATACATTTTTTCCAAAACCAAAGTGTTGTTTCCATTCAATACTTGATAATTTGGCTAGTAGAACCCATGAGATGATGCCTCAGCAAACAGAACTGTAGCTTGTTATCTGTGTAATGAAGAATGATTTTTTTAATTTTTCATTTTACAGGTTTTCTGAAATATCTTTTTTTATTAAAAATGAAATCTGCACAAAGAAGACACAGTTTTTTCAACATTGAAGTATAGAAGTGATTTTTCTCTGTAAAAGAAATAAAACAGTGATAAAAGCGCCAACAAAACAAATAATAAAGTTACCTACCTATACCTTCTCCTAACCCAAATAGATGTTTCACCCAGAGAGCACTGATGTCTCTTGCATATACAGTGGTGCAGAGCATATGTTTACTTCTTTGACATTCCTAAACCCAGGAAGACTGTGGCAGAGGAATCACTCAGAGAAAGGGGAAATGGACACTTCCCAATGGTGATGCTTGCTTTGGGTTTGGACAAGCATCACCACGAAAGTNAGCTGCTGTAGCAGACCTTGGCCAGGGTGGAAGTTCACCTGAGAAAGGAGGTCCTTTTTAATTTTTAAAATGTGCCCTTTATTTTAAAAAGCGTGATGAGAGAACTTATTTATTAAAAAGTGCATTACAAGCTGTATGGTTGGCACCTTAATCACTCAAATCTAATAGTTCTTTTTGATGTCTTCTAAAATAATTCCCATACAGTAATAGCAATAAGATACTTTATGCAGTTCATTTCTGGGAATCATTGCACTTCTCAGGTGACTGAAGTCACTTATTCTTCATCCTCATGCTTCACGACACATCTGAGGCATGAAATTAC
>WAAG01028098.1:2356-28357 GCA_013390105.1 Tichodroma muraria | reverse complement strand
GGCTGTCTTAAGCTGTTGGATCAGGTAATAAAGACTTCAGTGGCACTCCCAGCTCCCTGACCCCCCCACAACACCAGCAAGTTGTTCCTGTCTCCACAATAAACAGGATACTCCAGCAGTGATTACACCAGAGTACAAAAAATGTGTCTTTTCCTTTGTTCTTAAGGACAAAATTGGCTCCTGATGAGGTTCATAGCCTGACATTTCCACAGAAAGCAGTGCAAGTGGTGGTCGCTGACATTATTAAAACATTGTAAGCCAATATTGCTGTGCATAAGACCTGCAAACCACGTGCTGAAGTGAGTCACTTTGATACTCGTAAAAAGTTTCATCATACTAATTACATGATAATATATGAAGTGATACTCCTATATATATGTGTGTGCGCACACAATTGGTTGAAAGCCATACAATAGTGGACTGAGAGTTTAAACTGATGCATTGAGAGAGAGAGACTCCATGAGAACCACATTTGCAAATGCTACTCAACTGTGATTTCTAGTTTATGAGCGAACAACTTACAAAGGAGTTCTGGACTGGGTGGATAAACAATGGTCTAATTAGACTGATGTGCTGGGAAACTCGTCCTTCTGTGAAGCAACAAAAAAAGATGGTCAGTATGAGACCTGGTGTTATCTGCTAGATCTCGGTATTTTGCAAAAACACCACTCCCATAGCCCACAAAAGTACAGCATCCAGAGAAACACTTCAGAACAGGATTTGGTTACGCCACTGCTAAATCCTTCATGGGAAATGTTTTGCACAGAGGAGGATTGGCTGTAGTTGGGAGTGTTGGAAGCTCTGGATGAAGCATCTCATTCCCCACTGCACCACACCAGGACAGCTTTTAACATTCATAAAGCATCCTGAATGATTAATAATCATCACAAAGGAGCAGCTGAACAGTGCTGCCACATTTATATCTTCCCAGAATAAATGCTAGCTGATTTTAATTGTGTTTCATGTCTTCCTTAGACGAGCAACACAAACTTGGGAAGATTACACTCCAGAATGAGTAACAGACAAGCTCCAGTAGCACAAGAGTGCTATCACAGGAGTACAGCATGGAAGCTACAAAATACAAGGATAACGATCTCCCTGTACATCCATTCCTAAGGTTTCTAAGCATCCCACCTGACACGTGGCCAGGCTTCACCCTATTGCAGCTCAGATGTTTAGCAAGGACATGTTAGTACCACTGTCAGGCCACATGCCATTCTGTCTGGCATTGTACCAAAAGAGAGCCAAAGTCATTCCACATCCTAAAGATCTCATGGGAAGTGCTGCCAGAGATACACACAGCTAAAATGGAGGCTCCTTGGAAGCAGCAAGGAAATACTTCAAATACTTTTTGAAGCACAAGAGCTTCAAAACTGTGCCTTTTAAAGAAAAAAACTTTATATAAGGCATTGAAGAAGGATAATGACGCAGCTCGTCAGGTGCTGTGGTGGCATCTTGCACTGCAAGAGGCCATAAAAAAAGCATAAAGGTCTTGAGTGGAGAATGGACCGGTCAGGGGTGACAGTATGTTACTTATTAGCAAGAGAAACAGAGCAAGGGCAACAGGAATCATGGTGAAGAGCCCTGGAAGTACTAAAGGAAAGCTGATGTTTGATGTACAAGGAGCCAGGAGAGACAGAGGCTAAAACCCATGAAACCATTTCACTTTGGTGAAGTGAAGTAAGACTGCAATTATCAAGGCAAGTTTGCTGCAGTAACAGGAACATAACAATTAGATGTGTGCACAGATAAGAAGACTTCCAGCAGATGTTACCCATCTGCCATGAAATCCCCTCACGCAGCAATCTTCAGCCTGCAATCCAGAGAGCTGAGTAAGTAATAAAACTGTCACTCAGAGGTGTCCTGGGGATGCTCACAGCGCATACGGTAAATCACCGGCAAGAGGAAAGTAGCAGAGAAGTTTGGGGGAGACCAAGGAGGACAAAGAAGGTACTGAAGTCCAAGAGTGCACAAAAGGTGAAAACAGCTGTTTGCTGTGCGTATGAGTTTAAGAGAAAACGGAGATTAAATACCCACCAATATTATATATACTGTTGGTGAGATTAATGCACCAGCAGTAGATGGAGCTGTGAGATAAGAGGAAAAAAATAACCTTTAAAGGGCTAATTAAAATAGCAATTCTGAAAATGAAGGCATAAAAGCCATTCTTCATGTAAAGTCATGACAGCCAACCCACCTGAGCTGAGTTTGTAGGAGTGTGTCAGCCATACCATGTCAGCAGGAAGAGCTGCAACACCTTGTTACTCTTTTTCCTGCCCATAGATAAGACAACATCGCCCACAGCTAGCACAGGTTAAATCTCTGCCAGCTGGTGGCCAAGATCAGCCAAGCACTAGGCAAACACCAACTCAACCTGACTTAACAATCTTACAGAGAGGTTGCTCACATTCTCTGTGCTTTGCATTCTGCATTACATTCTAACACCATCTGAAATGTTTTCACAGAAGCGCATACAAAAAATTTATACTGTTTTCTGGGTTCTTTTTTTAAAAATGGAATTGGTTATCAGAAGCCTGTTGATCTCTGGAAAGAACAAGCAATACTTTGAGATAAGGACTAAGGAACACTAGTGATGTATAAAAAGATCTGCAGAGACAACTGGTATCACTCACAGCCACAAGGAAGTCTATAAATGGACTTCACCAACACAAGCCCTACCTCATATCCAGATTCCAAACAAAGCTGGACAACTCTAATAACTCCAGGTGGAACTATGAATTTTACTTGAAACTTTTCTGTAAACAGGAAAAAACCAAACTCTGGTCCTGCATAAAATGGATTCCTGTATCAGGCAACATGCAGTGAGCCTGTCAAGCATAAGAACAGCTTCATTTGTCAGTGATCTAAGAACTGTTCTAGGTCAGGCTTTGACATCTCATTCTTCTTTGAATATCCTTGGAAGAAGCAAGTGCAGGCTTATATGAAATTAAGGCACAAAAATGGAATAGCTTCTAGCCTTGTTCACTGAAAGATGATTTTCAGTAACATTCCTGTAAGAGCAAGCAACAAAAGGGACATTTTATACAAAATTTAATTCTTTTTTCCTCCCACAACTTCACAAGTCGTGTCCAGTCACCTTTTTACAAGGAGAGAACTGGAACCTCCAATACAACACTGCAAATCTTTTTGAAGCAAGACCACACACATGATGAAGTGACATTATCAGAGCTAGCTATTTTTCAGAGGCCTGGAAAAGAGCCTGTGTCCAAAAGCTTAATGGCTGGTCTCAGCAGCCAGTCTGATAAAAGATATAATCTGCTTTTACCAGTCTTGCCTCAACTAAAAAAAAAAAAACCAACCAAAAAAAACCACAAACAAACAAAAAAACCCCAAAAACAAACAAAAAAAACCCTGTATATATGCAGCTGATTGGCAACATTTATTAACAATTCACAAGAGGTGGCACTGAGGCCTAACTCTATCACATGGTGCTAATTGGAGTCCAGAGCCTCCTTAAGCTATAAAATGGATTGTCAAATGGGAATTCTGTGCATACTTACAGGACAATACATCAAAGTATATGATTAACTTTATCAACAAAAATGGGCTTGAAATACGGGGTGAGTTTCAGCTTGCAGTCACAGAAATGAGCATACAATCACACAATGTGGCCTGCTGCACATCAGGCAATCCATTTCTCTTATTTTTGTGAAGCTGAGCTTTAAACCATGTTGAGTAATTTATAAATCACCACACTGAAACCTGCTGATTATACCATGCATGCCAGGACTCGACAAATTTCCAGACACAGTGGAAACCACAGGATAGTTCTTGGGCCCTTCAGACTATTAAGATATATGCTAATTAGTTCTTGATAGTAATGTATAGCTAGATGTAAATTACAACATGGAAGAGCTGTTTAAGCCCTTTGTTATTTAAAACAATTTCACGTATTATCTTTTTCAATCAGCATCAGAGCAAAGCCACAAATGGCACCAACAATCATGCTGAGCACAGAGAAAAAAACCCAAACTACCAGTGCCAGAAAGGGCATCCAGTGTGGCAGCTATGTGGCACACTTCCAGTGTGGCATCCCCAACAGAGGGGATGAGACAGCACAGGATCCATCCCCACTCCCACCTGAGCACAGACTGCACTCCAGCTACCCATCCCTAACAGCACAGAATAAATCCCCTCTTGCCATGGCTGTACCAGGGACAAGATACACACACTTTTGCTTTGATTCTACTTGTCTACCTCTAACCTATAGCTGAAGCCAAGTTGAAAATCCATGATGAGCGAATGCACAGCTGCCCCTGAGGTGTCCTGCTCCCACCCCAGCCCCTGCACCTGTGCACTCAGCAACCCTCAGTCCTGGAGCCTGGGCAGCAAAGAGACCACAACAACAAAGGGGCTCTCTCGGCACACAGCTGACACGTGAATGGCACTGAGAATACTGCCAGGAAAAGGAGCCCCGGAGGGAGGGGATAGCAAATATTTTCTGTTTGTTTCTAAAAGCTCAAACATTCAACTGCTATAAAAGAACACAATGAAAAACATAATGGAGCAGTATTTAGATCTAGCAACTGCCAAAGCCAACAGTACAGAATCTCTCTGGTGCCCAGTGTGGGTAGTCAGTTGTACAGTATGCTAAAAGTTGAAATATTTTATTCTTGCTGTAGCAAAAAAAAGAATTGTGACTGGAAGCAATGCAGTAGAATTCCAGGCAGAGCAGTAATTTCTGCCTTAATACAAGGACTGCTAGACCATTTGGAAGATAAATGAGAAGGCCAGCATTCACCTGGGGATACAGCAAAGAGGGAGAGGGAAAAGCAGTACTGTTGTTCTTTTCTTGGAGAGTTGCCTTGGTAGGTTTTAGACCACAAAGTGCTTCTGACCAAATCACATGGATCAAGTCGTCCTAATTCTGGCAGCAGGGGGAAGACACATTCTTAAGAGACATTCCTAAAAATCCCACAGTGAAAAAGTAGGAGAGTGGGGGGTTTGTCCACCCAAGTGCAAACACCTGCATCAGGGCCTTTAAACCATGGACATCCTTGGATCACACAAGGAACACAGAAACTACACAAGGACTGCAATTATAAGCTGACCATTGCAATTTCCCAGTGGCAAACACATTTTACAACGTCTTTATTTTATTTTAACAGGGAAAAAATCCCAATCAAACCCTTCCTCTTTCCTCCTTTTTTCTTATGAGTTCAGTGATGAGGGTTAAGGTTTGGACTGACAAACAGAAACATGAGCACAGCTGAGGGAATAGCAAACTTAGAAAGCTACGAAAACTTTATACCCAGAGCAATACAACAGGGACCTGCATCCTCACATTTCTATTTCTATTTCATGCAGGCCAGAACATTTATCATTTTTTTCACTGATGCCTTATATGTGCTTTAATTGCATCATACTAACAAGCAGTTGACATTTTACAACGTGTTAGAACAAGGCATTAATGTTTTAAGGGATGTAAAGGCTGTGATTTCAAGCTGCTTTTGTAAGGAACATTGTTGTCAACAGAGGGCTGTAAGAGGAGCAGTAAAAGCCATGTCCAAACTGATGTGGGGAAGAGAGCATTCCAAATTTTGAGATTGTGTATCTGATAACGTTTTGATTGTGTGTTGAAATGAGTTATACATCACTCCTCTTTCCCACAGCACTCAATCTTTTATATTATTTCCTTTGTTAAAGTTGTAATATTAAAGGAAGATTTCCAAACCCACAAAGCCATTTCATGAAAAAAAACCCCAAACAAGTAAAAATCAACATATACCCATACCCCAGCTGCAAAGGTGTGTAGAGTGCTCTAACAGAAGCCTATAGTTGCCACGGGAAACAAACAAAAACTTTCTGTACAACAGGCTGTGGCAGAAACGGAAGGAAAAACACAAGAAAATACTTTGATCACAGCAGAAACTTCATTCACCCTGGTGGAACCCACTGTTTGCTTCTGAGGCATCACTGGTTCCTTCCCCAGTGACTCAGGAGGGATAAAAACCTTCCACTGCAGAGCAGCATCACTGAAATCATTGCACTAAAACAATCAGCCCAAATCAGGGGGTTAAAACTGGACTGTGCACTCCCTTCTCCACACTCAGAAGGTGCCACTAGGGAGGCCCTCAGACCTTCTCCGTGGCTCCCAAGCACAGCAGGGTCCAAGGGGATGTCCTTCCCGGAGTGCCGCACGAAGGAAAGTGGGACAGTGGCAAAACACATGGGGATTTCTTGCAAATGGACCCAAGTTGTGTGCTCAAAAGGTAGAAAATAAATACGTGGAACAGAAATTAAGTGCTAAACCCTAGCTAGTGTGCAAGCAGTGAAAATAGAACAGAAATAGGAAATAGAAATTTATTTATACTTGGTGAGGGCTGCATGCTCCGAGTAGCGCAATTCTGTGAAGGATTGCAAAGAAAAAAATAGCAAGGAGAAATACCAAGTGATGATTCCCAAAACTTTCACCTTGTGCTCTTAAGGATTAAACCTGAAACCTGAAAGAGGTGGCCCTGGTATGGCAATAGAATAATTTATGAAGTTTTTTTGTTGGGGACAGTTTGGCAGTATAAAAAGGTTGTGACAACATAATGAAGCCAAGGCAAAATAATATAATCTCAGTAAAAGAAGTAGCATCTTTTACATTTAGTGTCTCTTCATTATTTCCTTTTTCTTCATGAATCTCTGATCAAAACAGATTTGCTCCTCCATGTCCTTTTCCACCACCAATATGAATGAACAGAAGAATAGAGTGATTCTCATTACAACTCACTTGAAGGATAAAGGATTAAAGGATAAAGGATTTTGGAGAGTTGCATGTGTCCATTTTTGTCCTTTAAAACCACTTAGGTGATGATTTAAGTCAACCTGAAGTTTGTTGCTGGCCCAGTGGCTGAAGGCTGAAGAGTCGGCAGTGCCAGGAGAACCCACACTTGTGCATGTACAGGCACGTAGTGCTGTCCTATTTATATTTTCATTTTAACTCTGTTGGTCCAAGATGCATCTGTAGCAACACAGGACTCGTGGAACTCACTAAACTTTCTACTGCTTCCCATTTTAAAAAGCATTCCTGTTGGAGTTTATACATGATAGATGAGCTCTGAATATTTTCACATCAATTGAATGGTAATGGTTTCAGCACTGGAAACTTTTTAGCCAGAGAAAAGTTCATGGACACACACAAATATTCATGATCTCACTATGGCCAAGTGATCCTGGTTAGAACTGAATAAAAATATATACAGATATTTAACACAGGACTTGAGTAAAGAAATTCCAATCTTAAAAGTATCAAGTTAAGCATTTCCAGTGTAAACAATAAAAACTAAGATGACATTTTCAGTTTGATGCATTTAGAGATGTAATAGAAAATAATACTAAATAAACAAAGAGGAATAATGTATAAAGGAAATATGCAAACTTGCAGAGACAAGCATATACCTCCATCCAAGTGGTTGGACTACATGAGTAAACAGTTGAACTTTGGGTTTCATTTAATAAGACAGTTTTGGCAAAGATTTTAGTACATCACCTAAATGTTTTAATCAATTTCAGTGTATAAATGAAGTCTCACTCAAATTTTATTTTTATAACCCTGTTTCATTTTGTAATGCTTTCTAATAAAACGTCACATAAAACTTCATGGATCATTCTGATTCATGATTTTTTTTTTCACTGTGATTTTTCTGTGAAGTTTTATATTAAAGATTACCCAACATAATTAAAAGAAAAAGGAGATTGTCAACTACTTTTTTCTAACTGGCACTGGAAAAAGAAAATAAAAGGATCAGTCCAAAGCATCCTGCATTGAAATTACGTTGGCAGTTCAGTGTGTTCTCCAAACAAAGCCTTATACAAGAATTTCACTCAGGACTTCTAGCAAGACCACTTGGAGGTTGTGTAAAGTTGCACCCCAGTATAGAAAGGCCTTGATCTTTCCATCTTGCACATATTTAATCCTGTGATTGTGCTCACTTCAGTGAGGCTTGCCATGGAAAAATTGTAAGGCATACTTTTATACTTTTCAAAGTAAATTTGCTACCATTCTGATGAAAAAAATTCTCCTCTTGAAACAGCTCGACAGCAACAATTTGGGGTTTTATTTTACTTATAAAAGCACAGGCAATAGTCTGCACAGGCACTTTATAACCTCCTTGAAACCAAAATCTCCTAAAGCTATGAATAATTTCCTTCCAAAAGAAAGATGCTTCTCTTCAGACATTCTTAGAATTCCCCATGATCATTATTGAACAGAGGGACTATTCATGGTGATCTTATCACTTACTCCCACATATTATATATAGTCCAAAGTCTGCTCCAGTGCAGGCAGGTGGAATGCAAGTGATTTCATCTGGCCTGCATTCGGCCCTCACGGACCTAATTACCAAGCTGGATGGAATGAGCTCAGGGAAAACACATGAAATAATTTACAATACCACTACTCTGTGGTTCGAGAGCATCACAAACCCAGTTACATCAGTTTGCTTGTTTAAAGCCAACGCAATCTCTCTCTGAACTCTTATGTACGCCAAAAATTAAGAATACAGAAGAAAGCAATGAATTCATATTTGTCACCGTTTGCAACAGATGGATCATGAGAGCTTATAAACCACAGCTGAGCTGCAGAATCACAACCATCTTTTTAGAACTGAGCTCTGAGCTTCTACTGGCCATGCTAAACTGCCCAACAGGAAACAGTTAATACTTGTTCACTCTCTGCTTTCCCCAGGACTCCACAAGACTCTAGTGACAATTTGCATTCCTGCTTTTTCCAAGCTGAAATTTCTCCCAAGGATACCATTTATTTTTGGAAGAATATTCCTTATGCATCAGGCAATGAGTATGATTTTGAAATTGATGCGAATTCTATCATTAACTTAAGAAGAACTAGGATTTAATCCAAATAATGTAACCATATGCTATTTAATATTATCTGTAATGTAAACTGTGATGTGAAATACAGTCTGACTGTTGAAAGAAACAGAAAATTGTCTAGCAGCTTCCTGGCTCACCATATTTCCTAAATTTGTCTGCTATAAACTCGAGCTCAGTTTGTGTCAATTCCCTACAAAATCATAAAATTAAAAGGCATGAAAGTCTAATACGTTTCACCATGCAAAACCAGGAACATTCCTATGTATAAATTTTCCCCAGTATTGTATCTGGCTGGTGTCAGGTTGTCAAAACGATTGACTTGATGAAGTCTGGAAAGAGAAGTGACAGGAAATTATACAAATAATAGATTATTTGACACTTTAAAGACAGAGCTTGTTGGCTCAAAGCATCTGATCATGAATATACTGACCCACATGCAAAGAGGCAGCAAGCAAAACTCTCCTACCTACACATTGGGGAGATGAAAGATGCTTTTAAAGAGCTTTGAAAGAGGAGAAAAGGGAATTACCTACAGGACTAGACCTGAGAATCCCATACCAGATATCCAGGGCTTCCTGGTCAGCACGAGACCTCCCACAGGCAGGTGAGGTTGCCAATGTGATTAGGTTCAGCAGCAGATTTAATCCCAGAGCTATCCCTGGCTGTACAGCGGAGCCTGTCTGGATTTACAGATTCCGTGGGATAGCCTTCACTACACCAGACATAAAGATACATACACATACACAGACATAAGTGGTCATTTACAGTGGAAGTTCCTCCAAGAGAAAATCCCCACTCTTGGGATATCTCTTCCCATTCACACAAATCTCTGGGGTTTGCTTCCAGTAAATTTTGAACAGAGAATTTTGAAGAGGGGATGCTTTACCAGATTCTGTTGAAGCTACATGCTTTGGATGTAAAGTTTCTGTTCTTGACATTTGTTAAAAGGTTCTTCAACACCTCATAACTTTTCTGGAGGTATTTGAACCACCCTGCTCATTTTAAGAGGACTGTGAGTCACCAGAACAAGTTGTCCAGAGAAGGTGTGGTTGCCCGATCCCTGGAAGTGTTTAAGGACAGGCTGGATTGAGCTCTGCTCTGATCAACCTGGTCTAGTGGAAGGTTTCCCTGTCCATTGCAGGAGGGTTGGAACAAGATGATCTTTAAGGTCCCTTCCCACCCAGGCCACTCTATGATTCATCTAACTCTAAATGTTAAGTTAAAAAAAAGAAAAAATGGTATATAGTTGCATTTGACAGCATTTCTGACAGTTTTTGCAGTTTTATGGCATTATTTTTTCCGTAGTGAAGAGTAAGAATTTACAGAAAAGAAGCCTCTTAAATCCTTCAGTATTCCAGTTTTCTACACTGTAATAGGCTGTGGCATAAGTCTGTGGCAAAGAAAGCCAACAAATCCTCTGCCAAAAAGTTATGCACCTGTTCTTTGTGCATAATCAATTAAAAAGATAATGCAAGCTATTATCTGACATGTAAGACATCCCCCAACTGCAATTTTGAATTAAAATGGTATTTATATGAATCACTGTGTGTTTTACCTTTATCTGTAAATGTGTACCCATCTTATTTGCAGTGCTACAAAACAGAATTGAATAAACAAATGGTTCATAATTGATTAACACAACTGGTAAATGGTTTATTTCATTTATGTTTCAAAAGGAAAATGTCTCACACGTGCCCAACTGCACTCACCATAATTTAACATAAATCATCCAGGCAGCCTCTAAGTCAATGAACCTTTGCTTTTCATCAATTTGCCATCCCCACCAGCAGCTCCATGCCATCCATTCCTATCACCCATTTCTCCATGCACTCAGCAGCCTTCCACCCATCTACACAAAGCTTTTGGACTTCATGTCCCTGCAAGATCACGATTTAACCCTTCCCCCTTAGTTAGAAAGGCTGTTAATTCAGGACGATACCACTGACTTAGAATCTGATGGATTTCAAATAAAACAATAACATTCCCATCATTATAGCTTCAATCTATCCAGCTGCTGGCTCATTTTTATGATTTTATTGCATTTTTTTTTCCCAATGTCTTGTGTTGTTCCTGCACGCTACTGTGTGAGTGAAAGAAAATTCCACTGTCTGTCACTCCCATAAATGTTCTCCAGTTAAAAATAAATCAGACAAATAACAAAAATAAAAGTGACCAAGAGTGCAGCTTTACACAGTGGAACTGCCCATAAAGGATGTGCTGACAGGTCCTAAGTGACTGAATGCATAGAGGAGACCTCAAAAATAATGTTAGCCACTGTGAGGGTTAAAATCTGTATTTCACTGGGAGTTTTCTTTTCTGCTGTGTTTCAATTTCAGCATATTAATGCTAGTCCAGGAGTGCTTGAAACTACCTTATAACCCTTGAATTAATACCCTAGATATTCTGAAGGATGCAAAAAGAGTCTGATAACAAGGAAAGTGTCATAAATGTCAAAATACTTCTTCAAAGAAATTAAATATTCCTTTGCCACTTTTATTTTTCAAATATTATAGTTTTTTCCACCCTGAGTCCTAACCTGCAGTGGAAAATTGATTTACCTTAGCTCTATCAGTTTTGCATCACTGAGATACAAAGAACATATCCCATTGTAGAGTAGATAAATCAATAGTTACTAAGATGGCTGCTTTCACCCTTGGGCTTGTACTGGTTCAATTGCATTAGCCAGTGAAATAAATAAACGTGTTACAATATTAACTGGCAAAATCAGAATCAACACACTTCGAATTCAGGTAAGAGTTGAATCCTAACTATCAAAACCTAACAGAAACTAAATTTGAAAGAGTACCTCTTATCCAAACAAGCCTTGAGTTGCACAAAGCAATGTATTGGACCATTAATTATATAAGTTTGTGCTTGGACAAGTAAAGGTTTGCTTGTTTGTTTACCGCAGTGCTGAGCCACTTCAAACACAGCTCCTGATGCCGCGGAAGGGACACAACACACACCCACAGCAAGGGCATAGTTCTGATGGTGCTGCTCTTCCTGTGGGAAAGCAATTCCTCCACCTGAGGATACAACTTTCTCATCCTGGACTGCTGGGCACAGCAAAATCATTAAGCCAGAACGACTTGTCCTGAGCAGAGAGGAAAGGAAAGAAGCCACATTCATTGCTCTTGGCCTCACAAAGATCTCGCACCCATGCACACACTTGGCCTCTCTCACCGAGGAACTCCACCTGTGGATCCAGTGCCAGCCACTGCTCTGGCTGAGACTGACCCTTGGAAACAGAGGGCATTCCTTATCCATCACATCCACCCTCTTGGCACGCTGCTAGCCCTGGCTGCACACCTGGGAAATGACTGTAAGAACACGCCATTCTACCACACTAACCCTTCTCCCTCTCTACATGTCTCTACTCATTTTTAAGTAAGGAAATAGTGCTTTAACCAGGCAGAGCCTCTGCATTTAAGACAGGCTAAGCCATGCCTAAAATGTGCAAGCAAAGTGCTAAATTCAAGACAGATAAATAAAGGAGAAATACTGCGATAAATGACAGCATGATGTGAATAAATACCTGTGTCTGCATCATCACATCATCATGACACTGGATCATCACTGCCTGTTGCTCCTGAACATGACCTAACCTAGAAACAAAATTATCCAGGGCTGCCTCTGCAGTTTTCCATTTTGTTTTCCATTTTGCTGATCCAAAGGAAAAAAAACAACAGAAAACAGAAGAGAAAACATCCAGCCAAAATATGACAAAGATAAGTTACTTGCCTTCTGATTTTGCCAAAATCTTCTAGGAAATGAAATCAGAATTCCCTTGTGCTGCATTGCAAACGGAAATGCCACGCTCCGAGAGCACTAAATGAACGTTACACTGCAGCTGAGCAGGACAATAAAAGCATTGTGACAAATGGTCTCAGGGCCCCACCACACAGATTTTTTTCCAGTTATCCTTAAAAGCAGAGACAAGCCAAAAGGAATAATAATATTAATTCTGCTTGACATACATTTCCTACCAAACAACAGACTACTGTGGAAGAACGCCTGGTGACAGATTTTATAGACAAACACAAACCAGCCCTGCCCAGCAGACCACCCAGACCATTGAACACGATTCTATTGCATGTCCCCTGAAAACACTTGCAGATCAGATCCATTCAGGAAGCAAAATTTTTACAGTTTAAATTCCAGACAGTAAATAATCCTAATCACAGTCATCACGTATTGGGCCCAATCTATAAAATTCTGTGTTTGTCTAGAGCAGGAACGGGGCCTTGTGCTGATATGAAAGTAAGGACAAGAATCACTACAAGCTCGCTGATGCACAAACACTCAGGACTCACTAATCTGCACTATGGAGCAGTGGGACTGCACCCACCACTCCTGTTCCTTGCTTTTTTTTTGGCTGCAACTACCCAGTACTGGTAACAGACCCTTGATACAGCACGAGCCACAACTTCCTTCCAACACCAGCCATGCAGCCATCCCCATTCTGATGTAGGTCCAGTTGCTCCTGTGTTTACCATATACATGGAGTAAGCAAAATGGCCTGAAAAGTCATCAGCAGCTCCACTTCTCCCTCTGGCAGCAACAGTACTTGAATATGCCAAATGTAGAAAAAGAAAATCCACAGGAAGTGGCAGTAAAGTTGATTAATTTTTAACTTGTTGAGGTTTTTTTTGTCTTTGAGAAATAGAAAATAATTTGAAAAAAAGCCTATGTTTATAGCAGAAGTGGGAAACACTGCAACACAGCCTAATCAATTTTTCTCCTTATGTGGATATATCCTGGAGCAATGTACACATTCCCAAATCTCAAGATCCCTAACACATTAAGGCATGACGGCACTCAGAAGAATATCCCAGTACAAGAAAACAAACATTTCTTTCAACTAATCTTAAAATATCATACCCACAAATGATGCTTTTTAGGGATGGAAGGTAGAGAAAAGCTTCTTACAAAGCATTTAGTTTTATATTTATGAGAATTAATTCTGTAAAGCTCAGCTGATAAGCTCCTGTTAATTATAATGCTTTCTGTGCATGCCTTTCATCTGAGGTTCTGGAAGCACTTGGAAAATCTTAATTAGGTCTCAAAACACTTCTGTGAAGAAGGCAAATTCTCCTTGCACAGAAGACAAGGTACAGGCAGCTTATGTGATTTGCCAAAGGTCACCAAAGGGCTCTGGTGCTAAAGGGCCCTCGGAAGACAAGAGCAGAGCTGTTCCCTCCCACACCTCACCCCAGGTCACATCTCAGAACCACCACAGCACTTACTCTGTCCCTCACACAAAGGATTTGCAGGCACAGCTTGCACAGCAGGCCACAGAGGCTGAAGAGTTTTTCCCATGGAAGGTGCTCTTCCAGCTTGGGGCAGTTGTGTGAATTCCTCTTCTTTAAACCCAGCTGGTCTACACAGACACAACTGCTCATTAAAGCCAAAGCAAACTCTGGCTTTATATAATTAAATGTCGTGCCTAGAAGGCTGAAATATGGTATAGTATCAAAGATTTAAAATCCCATTTTCAGCCCTGCCTGATTATTTAAACACTACTGTAAAGGATAAAATCTCACCTGAAGCTGATTAAATCTTTATTGATGCAATGGAAGAGTAGAGAACAATCCATTTACATTTTTCTGTGAATATTTACCTCTACTGCAGCTTTGGATTCTGCACTGGAGCATTTTGCCTGCCAACTTCCTTCAACTTACGCCCAAAACTTCAATCTCCCTATGACAATTGTCTGCTTCAACAAATCATAAACATTGAAATATGCTTTCATTTGTTTAAAATGAAGACAGCAATTCAATTTGAAAGGATTCATGATAGTCGCAATACAAAAGTGAGGCGAGAAGATGACTGAGTTGCAAAAGAAAAGCTCTATCTCATAAAACCCTGCCAGAAATAAGGCCAAACATGATTGATTCTTTTAATTGCCAGGTAAAATACATTCAGCTTTCTACACAGACTTGTATTAATGTGTCTAGCAAGACAGTTGATGGAATACACACTGTGTGCCCGTAAATAGAATCAGATCCACTCAGGCACCCCAAAATCTCCACTTTTCAGGGGTGATGAGCGCACACAGCACAAAACCCTTGTGCTCACCAAGAGCAGGTTCTGGTGACAGCACATCTGAGACGGAACCTCTCCTGAAATGCTGACATTCACCACGGATCCTGACTGACAGTTCAGCCTTGGGGGCAGAGGCTGGGGGTGAAAATCTATTTCCCACTGTCAGTTTGTACTCGACCAGCTTTAGCCTTTACCTAGACTAAAACAAATTGTGAGAAACCCTTATCAGTGAGGTACTGCTACTGAAACCAGAGTATCCAGGATACCACTCATTCATTAGGCTGAGAAAAGTTAAATTTTTGAGGAAGGAACAGACCACTAACAAATTATTCCACTTCCTTTCACGTTTGGTCATAATTTCAGCTACTTCTTTAATCACTCCTTGACAATACAAGATACATTTTTATTCATTTTAGGTACCATTCTGCTGCTTCACACTAGTCATTAATTTGAAGCTCTTACATTTGGAACCATCATTTGCCACTCAAACAGTACTTGGTGACACACAGAGACTAAAGAGTTGTCAAACAGAATGACACACAGTTTTCAGAAGTTAGCAAAGCAGTAAAAGCTTTAAGATTAAAAAAAAAAAACAAACAACCAGCCTTGCAAATAGTATTTGAAAAGTGTAAATGTGGGTGTAGTCATCACTACCAGAAAAAAAGAAAAAACAAACCTTGAATGAAAACTAACTTTTAATGCAGTCCTTCAGTAAGTCCAATGTGCAGTGCTTCTACTGATAAAAGGTTGAAGTAGTCCCTTTGGTAGATATTAAAAGCTGAGTTAAAATGTTTCTCACACAGGTCCCATTGAGATGAAAACCCTGAGGAGAAAGCAAAGACCTGGTTCCAAACTAAACCAAATAAAACCAAAGTCACCCCAGTACTTTCACACACCAAGAGCAATAAATATGAAGTTGTGACACCACCATGCCTCTGCTACTAGAGAAAGGGCCACTGCCAGCCCCCCAAAATAAGCTGCATTCCAGATTATACTTGAAATTAGTTAGAGATGTCTCAATTTACTGTTGTGTTTAGAGATAAGCACAACTGAAAAACAATCACAATACTAGGAATATATGAGTGTGTGTTGGCCCCAAAGGGCACTGCAAATTGCAGGAAAAAAAAAGAATTCCAGTCTTCTAGTCCTCAGGCATGGGAACAGCTCTCACGAGACTATCTGGACACATAACCCAAAACTCAGTCAATACTTGGAAAACACACAGAACATACTAATTCCCTGAATCCACTGGCACAGCCAGTCAGAGCCCCTTGCTTACAGCTATTCAGATTGCAAGAAAGCTGAAGATGGGCTGCATTAATTTTATATCATGTATTTCAATTAAGTCTTTCTGCCTACCCAGAACCCAAATTTGTCTTCATAAGTAAGTCTTTAGTAGATGGCTGTAAATAGAATATGGATTCATTTCCATATAAAGAGATCCAAATATACTACTCTTCACAAACAGGAAAAATCAGAAAGCCCCATATTAACTAACAACTCATCTAATCTTTCACAAACTTGACAGACATTTTAGCAGAACAGGTTGTCAGTAACAGCTGGAAAAGCAGCACCTTGAAAAGGACTTCTGCTCCTGCTCTGTAACTATGGAAGAGTCGAAGGGAAAACTGAACTGGCAAAACAGAACCTGAGAAAAGTGAAGAGTTTGGGGGCTTGGGAGTTTTGTTGTTTTTACAGGGGATTTCAAGCTTCATGGTTTCTCTTCATCATTGCAATAACAGGGTTTTGTCTCAGGTCTTCATATCCAATTCAAGCTGTACGTTGGACTTGTATCTCTCAGAGTTATGCATGCCCTGGGTCATGTTAGGCAGCAAACCCAGTGGCTTGTCTGTGCTCAGGTTACTCCTTTTGTCACATGCAAGTATATTCCTAATATACTCATTTTCTTTAATAAGAATGAATTTTAGCAGTGAAGTGCAAAAGCATGAAGATGCCATTGGCCTTAGAAGGCAAAATAGCAACAGATAATTCTATTCACCTTTCATAACATATTCCAGTTGACATTTAAGCTAAAAAGCACAAAGCTTTAAATATACTGTTTTCAAAAGGTATTCTACACAACAAAAAGGGGAAGGTTGGTTTCATTTCCAGGCATTGCCTGTTAATGGTTTGAGAACTAAATACCTATTGTGAAATTCTAGCAACTACGTGACTCAATTGTTAAAATGGTTGCAACACCATGCAATAATTTGATTGTCTGTAGTGAGAATTGTTAGATATGCAATGGTCCTGAAAATATGGGACTTGTTTGACCAGGTACCAGGAAGTTTCTCAAAATCTCACAAACTATTTATGAGGGAAGAGCCAAGAATTAAGAACTTCTGACAAATCTCATGTTTAAACTTCTAAAGCCCAAGACATAGAGGAATTATCATTCTCGTGCCAAGCCAATTCAGCAGGAACACAAGAAAAAACAATGCTTGGGTTTTATTCTTGTATAGTATCAGGGAAAAAAAGTAGTATTAATTAATTTTTTTAAGTAACAAATTTATTTACCAGCCAATCAAGCAAAAGCCAGTCTCAGGTAAGTTAAAATACCTTGTGTGAGGAATCACTACAAGTAGTTAACTTTTACAGAGCATGAATTGTGTGCATAACACCACAAGGACTCTCTAATGTGTCTCTGAGTATTCAGCAGCAGCTTTGGAGGGCAAAGTGTTGCCCATCCCCTGTGTCTGGCCAATATGATAGTCCTTGCATCAATGCCTTGAAACACTTCAAGAATTTTACCTCTGCATGAAAACCAAACCCACTCACTCGAGATGAAAAATAAAAAGAAAAAAAGATGAAGAAAAAGGATTTAAACCAGTTTGCAATCTGATAATTCTGGTGCTCATTTAAGACAGGTTTAGAAAAGGTGATTTTTATCATTATCAAACTAAGCTTTGGTAAAATCTGGTAGGTAAGCCTTCTTAGAGTGGCACATTGATAAATTTCAGTGAAGGCTGTTCCTGACTTTTCCATACACAAAATGTAATAAGGAATCAAAGACCATCTTGCCCCCTGCAAGATCCTACATATAAGCCAAGGTCTAGAGCTGCTGCTGCTGCTCCTGCTACAGCCTCGTGTGAAAATGGAAGCTGGCAGCTCAGCCCTCTGAAGCCAGTTGGTTTCCCCCTGCTGCAGGCACTGTGCCAGCCACAGGCAGGAACCAGGCTCTCTGCTCAGGGCTGTGGAGCAGGAAAATTTACATGAAGGGTAAAAGCTCCTAGGGTACACAGGGAAAGGTGAGTGATATGGAGGTGAAGGAGGTAGAGAGCACAAAGAGAAGGCTATACCTCAGGTTGGAGCTCATGGAGGGTGGGGAAGATAAAGAACGTGTAGTTATGGGAACATGGTGCAAAAACGAAAGTTAAAGAAAGTAGGGGATACATGACTCATTTCTGGAGTCAGGTGATGCACACACAGAGCGGGAAGGGTGGAACAGCCAGTTTCCAAAAATGAGCAAGGGTAAGCAACAGGCACAGTTAAGACCATTAGGATCCCAGCAGCAGAGCTTCTCATTCGCTCACCTCCACTCATCTGTGCTCTGTAATAGGAAATCTGCTCTGTAAAGCAAGCTGTCATCTCAGAAGAGAGGGACATGATTCACTGGAGCACAGCAGTGTGCAGTTGAGCAAACAGAGTCATTCCAGACCACAGACATCCGAGACATAAAACCTGCTATTATTCCCAGCTTTACACCCTGTCTTAGCAGAGGGGAAGACTTACCTGACAGAAGTGTCACAAGGAGAAAGGATGGGGCAGGGACCAACACTACCAAAGCAAGGGTGAATATGAGCCTTCCCCTTATACTTCCAACCACATGGGAAATGCCCTACCAAACTCTTTGTATCTTCATTTTGCATGGGAGAGCAAGCAATCCAGGTTACGTCCCTGTTTCTACCAGCGAGCTGTCAAAACTTTCAGGAAAGTCCTTGATCTCTTATGGTGTGTCTGTGTTACTCCATTAGCATTTTGTTATTACGCACTCTGATGCATTTTTTTTTCTTTCTCTGCCACTCATCTTTTTTACTCTTCACTCCTCAAAACAACAATATTGACCATACTACCTTCAAATTTTAATAAATTGCTGAAAACCAGCAGCCAGCACTAACTGAGCTAAATTCACTTCCTCTCTGCAGTTTCTTCCTCACTCAATCTTTTCTGACTTTGACACGGATTATTAACAGGGCTGGTTTAAAGTTTTCCACTCAAAACTGAGATTTTATGGAAAACATGCTTTTGATTGCATTAAATTCTGCCTGACCCCCATTCTCTTCAGTGATCCAGTTTTTGAGCTGTCATCATCAGACTGGTATTATCACTCCACCTTTTTTTCTGAAGGGAAAACAAGTTGAGCTGAGCTGTAGTTTCACACATTTCTGGGTGAGGACTCTGCATTTTGTGCCTGTCTTTTGGCACCTCAAACATTGCATCCATCTACGTGAAAGATTTTCTCAAGTCTATCACCACAGCTGTTTTCCAATCCACCTTGCTGAGACACTCTGCAAAAACGGATGTGCATAAAAGTAATATAAAACACAATAAATTACACTAAAAAAGAAAATACCAGCTTCACTAGTCCCGAGGTTGTTTCCTAACAACCAAAGACAAATGCCTAAGAAAATCTGTCAAATGTTTTATTTCCAAAAAAACCCCCCAAAACATAGATGATCCTATTGGCTCATCTCACTCAGTAGAATTCTCAGGAGTGCTGCTATTTTGGTTATATGGATGCACTAGACTAAGAGCTGTCAGCAAACTCAAGTAAGTTAGAGGAAGTTAGTAAGTTAGTTAGTCAGGTAAGTTAGAGGAGTTTTACACAGAAGTATACTTTAGTATACTCTAACCTATTGCCAACTACTTCAGAGATAACATTTTTAGGAAGGCCTTTAAAGTAAGTACAAAGCCAAATAAGGATCTTGCCAACCAATTTACTATACAGCACTNTCTTCCTTCCCCTCAGATCCTTTGACAGAAAGCAGATGATTTCATTCACCAAGACTTGCAAAAAAATTCAATGAGGGCAGTATTCCAGATCGCCTTCCGGACACAACATGACATCCTCATCACCTCCAAAGGAAACACATGCCAGTGCTGAAATTCCTACTGGACCATGTGCTCCCTCTTCACTTGGAAAAATCCCACAAACCAAAGAGCCTCAGCTGCTGTGTGATACCACATGCCAAAACAGAGATAAAGTCTTTGACATCATTCAACCTCCAACAGGAGGAACTCTTTATACAACCAAGAGCAAAGTTTTAAGTAGCAACATTTCTTAAAATGACACTTGAACTGCTCAAAGGTCTTTTTCTTCCCATCTTTCCCCATTGATGCTGTCTCTACATGAGCAGCAGAACACCCACTCCCACCCCATCCCTAATGGCCACGCTAAGAAGAAAAGGTGGCATTATAATCTTGTTCTAGTTCTTACAGGCAAAGCACCAGCATAAAATACTGTGATCTGAGAGAAAAGGACGTGCTTACATTTTGAGTTAGTCTGGACAGTACTAAAGAGACACAATTTATAACCTAATCCCTTTTGGAGACTTACAACAAAAACAGATCGATGGAGTGTTCTGTTTTTTTCTCAAGGATCATCCCATACAGCAAAGATCAAACTAGATGAAAAAGTTGCCTTACAGAATAAGTATCAGCAAATATCAAAGCACTGGAAACACGAAGTGGATTAGAACATGTCCCTATAAAAAGGAGGTCTGGAGTTTTATCTCTGATCTAACAATGCCTGGCTACTCATCCTTGAACAATATACTTATCATCTGTGTTCCACCATCTGTAAAACAGGGAATAATGCCACCTCATGGGACTGATTTGAGCTTTAATTAATTACTGCTCACAAAGGACTTCAGCTTCCTCAGCTGTAAGGCACTATTATAACTATCATCCATAACTCTTGTAACTTACAGCCCTCAGCAGGCAGTCCCATTAAATACCAGACTCTGCCATATATGTAAAACACGTGAGGGCACACAAACATACAAAAGGTTGTGCAAATTATTCAAATCATCTCAGGCTCTGTGACAAAGGAACCTCTTTGACTTGCCCACACAGGTAAAGTGTCTGTATCTAAATGCTTCAGTAAAACCTAACAGGAATATTCTTGTGTTAAGCACTGGACAAAATTTTAGGGGCTTTCAATACTTCTGAAAAACCCTTTGCCTAAAAAATAGATGCCAGCAGAGGGCTCAAAATATTTTAGATGAAAACCTCTGTATGAAAGAGGGCAACAGCAATAAAATAACAGAGAAGTCAGTTTTCTGCAGAAAGAACAAGTGGTTGTCTAAAAAGTACTTCTCTTTTGGGATCTCCATCCTTCCCCTCCAAAACAGGTTCCTGGTGATAGATGGGAAGGAGGTGGGACTGCCCCCATGTTACCTCTAATCAACCTTTGGGACTTGATTTTCTCATTAAAATCATACAGCCCTTACTTATTCTGATTTCACTAAATGATGGCTTTATTCTGAGCTACTGCAATTATTCCATTTTACAATCTCATCTATATATTCCCTTCTAGATGATACCAATACAGACATGCAGCAGTGCACTAAAAACCTCAGTACAGAATGCTCTATTTAATAAATTCTTCCAGTTCTGACAGTCTCTGAAGTTTCAGAAAACCCAATGAGAAACTTAGACAAAAAAAACCCAATACTATTATTCAGCATAATATTTCAAGAGAAAGCAAAATGCTTTGAGTTCAGCTTTTTTGTTATGAGCATAGTCTGCCTTCAACACAAAAATACAACTGAAAATGCTAGCAGTGATGATCAGCAATTCATTCCTTTCCATTTATAGTTAAATGCTTCACCCTCTCAATATGCAAATAACTGCTTTTCCACTTCAAATCTCGAATACTAAAGACTGAAAAATCAGTTAGCTTTTAAATTGCTCTTAAGAAACCAGTGAGATTTACCAAAATTGATGAGGATTCCTATTGATTTCACTTTGCTCACAGGAATGTGATGATCAACATACACTGAGACAAAGCTTCTTGCTGAGAAGCAAAGTTTTCATCCATTCTTGTCAGAGGAGCAAGAGAAAATATCATGTCTACAGCAGGCTGTGGATATAGGCATGGAAAGATCATAAACACCTGTACCATATTCTCATGGGAGCCAGGAGGCTGTGAGAATATCAGCAAATCACCTGCAACTAGGGGTTACTGCAGTCATTTACAATGGAGTGATGAATAAGCAAGAACAACGTTTCACTGTCAGACAACAGGGCTTGCACAAGTTTAATGCTAATATGAGAAAACAAATTGAAGTTTATTAGCTAATGAACAGGTTGGCCCACTCCTTCTATCCAGTTGGGATGTTACATCTGGAGAAGTGGCCAATTAGGTGGGTAAACAACAAGGTGGTTGGGCTCAGCAGTTCCAAGTCTGAAGGTCCTGGCAGCAAACAGCAAGCAGAGCACGAGCCAGCAGCGTGCTCTGGCAGGAGAGAGTAGCAGCAGCCTGGTCACAGCTGAAGCTTACCTCCTCCTGCTCAGTGCTTCTTAGGCCACACCTGGGACAGCACTCAGGGAAGGACCAACTGCAGCAAGCCCAGCACAAGCCCCCAGACTGCCAGGGATGGCAGCGCCTTCCCTGTACGCAGAGACTGCGGGAGCAGGGCTCGCCTGCCTTGGGGAAAAGGTGGCTTAGGGGGACACACTACAGCAGCTCTAGCAGTACCTATGGTGGTGTTAGAGGAGATGGACCAGGCTCCTCACATGGCACAAGGTGGTAGGAGGAGCTGAAAACACAAAGGCTTGAAATGTCTGCTCCTGTGCCAGTGTGGTGCTCTAAAAACAAGGGACGAGGCCGAGCAGGCCACGGCAGGGCGAGGAAGATGGGCTGGAGATCGTGGAAGATGGGCTGTGGGTCCTGAACACAGAGCAGCACTCAAAGTGTGGAGCAGAACAGAGGCCACCACCCACCTGAGGGTGAAAGGCTCCAGCAAACCCACCACAATAATCTGACAGCTGCCTGCAGAGCAGCAGGATGGAGGAAAAAAGCTTCCTTCGGTATTAGCAAACTGTGTGAGAGGCATAACACTTGTGCTGTCTTCTATTTATGACAGTTTTATATAATAAAAAGAAGGTATTAATTTTTGAGATTTAAAATAAAATTTAATCTGCAAAGGTCAATAAGCAGTGCATGATTACAAACTATATAAAGGCTAGAGAGACTATTGTGTCACTGCTGAGACTTGGTTCTTGTTCTGTAACCTTTAGAATGACTTTCTGTTCAATCTGAGTAATCACGACCTTTCTCATCAAAAGCTGAGATCAAATCCTTTTTCCATTAGGAACATGACAGAGACCTCTCTCCCCTTCATTGTTTCAGTATTTATGTAGGCCATAGACAAGTGAATAGTCTCAGATGATATTTTGATGTTTGAAGATAAAAACCAAATGGATATTTTTGCAGACACTGTCATAGGGGAACAAAGCTCTGTTAGTATGATTTTCAGTTAAAAGTTTTATCTGCTTGTCTAGAAAAAATCCAGACCAAATAGAGACTTTTACAGCTATTCTAGAGTTAAAATAAATACCTACTATTCCCATCTGTTAATTGTATAAACCATAAGGTGTTAATTTATATAACGATGAACAAAATTCAGTAACAGATCATAAACTGCATCACCACAATATAAGTAACTTTTTTTAGCACACTTGACAATTGTAAAAGCAACTGCTTGAACTAAAACAACAACACAAGGGAAAAATGATTCTGTTTAAATCCTGGACAACAGCACATGTGGTAGCTGTAAAAATGAAGAACTACAAATCCCCTTAACTGCAAAGTTAGCTTCACAGAGAAAATGAGAGGTGGAACAGGACTTTAATACAGCTGGACTGTCTCCCCCCTACCTCAGCTCTGTGCCCAAGCTGAGTTATCTGTCTGGCTCTCTAATCAATGCACAATGTCACACCTCCAGAGGACAAGTCATAACGTCCTAGGGTATTTGTCTGAAACAAGGCAGATGAATCATTTCCCCAAAAGATGCCTTATTCTCTCCTGTGACTCCATGAGCCAAAACAACAGCTTAAATAGATGACTTGTTTTAGGCAGCCAAAGCCAGGCAAGATAAATCCTACCTTGTCTAGCTCTGTGAAGCTAGACAATATTATCTCCTAAAACTATATCTACACTTCTCTGGGCACATAAACATTGCCATTTATGTGCCCTTTCTTCTGGATGGCAACTTAATACTCCATTTCTGCTTAACTAGTGCACCAACCAACTTCTGGTTTTATGACACCTTCTGCAAATATTTTCTCTCCCATTCCTCTCTTGCAGCTCCTGAGGGTTTTTAGGGCTCCTTCGGGTTTTAAAATTGTGGAAATCTTGGTTAGAATATACCCCTTGAACTGAAAGGAGTCTTAAAAAAAAATAAAATCTAGAAAAACAAAATCCACTGCATTGTAAGTTTACTGACAAAATGAAAAAATTCTGCATCCAAAAAAGAAATGTGAGCTTTTCTTTACGCATGTTAATTAACTTGTTCTAGCAAATTTTCACCTCATTTCCCCAATGTAATAATTTATAAAATCATTAGAAATACCGCATTTTACTGGAAGGCAAATACGATACAAAATACAATCAGTGCAGCAATGAGTACTTGAGAATGTCACTACTCATAAAAAGCTTAGTGTCAGTCACAGCTCTTTTCTAAGTAGTACAAAAATGTGGAGAGAGAAATACAGAAGGCTCAGGAGAGTGGAGGTTTAGGGCTTTTTTTAACTTCTTATGGTTATCTTCTCTTAATGTACTATTCTTCAACCAAAACTAGAGATGAAAAGACAATTTCTAAAGTCAAATGAAAATAAAACCAGCAAACAGTATAAGGTCTTGAATTACTTCAAAATCATCATGTAAATTAACTACAGAAATGAACTCATGTGGAGCATTTTATGACTATAAGTGATCAGAATATTGGCAGCTGTTCTTACCCAGTGAATACCAGGGAAAATGTAATTATACAAGAGCACAGCTAGAATAAATATCTTCCCTCATAAGTAGGAAAAAAGGGAAAGAACGGATGCATGTCTGGTGAAAACTAGAAATTTTGCTGAACTAAGACAACATGGCATCTGAAGATATGGGTTAACATTTTTTTGCTTTAAGGGGAGGGAAAAAAGTACAGACATTAAAGAATATATTCCTTAATAAGCAAATGCTTGAAAAAATACTAATATTATCATTATTGTTTTAAACCAAGAAGGGTGTTATTTTGCATTACATTAACCGCTGTGACTTGACCCTAAAAAGGCTGTTAAGCAGTTTAGGCGTAAGAAGTGACTTACTCGGGTATTACAGCAGCCCGGTGTGAGCACCCATGGACTTGCAACTATATTAGATAAAAATAAGAGAATAATTCAGCGTGGTCACACAGCATTTCCTCAAGCATTCCTGCCATTAAGCATGTACAAAACAGCTGAAGCAACCTTCCTTTCCACCGGGCTGAGGCTCTCCAGGAAAGTATTTCAAAAATGCCTTTTGCTGGTCCCACTGCACAGCTGCTGTCCTGACACCAAAGGCAGATTTGCCTGGGCTTTGCACAGAGCTTCCTCCTCATGAGCAGGCACAAAAATACATCCCATATGTGCGAGTGCATGAGCAGAACCTGGCAAAGGCTGAGCTTCATAAATGTGACAGTAATCATGTCAAGTGAGTCCCTTTCCTTTAAAAAAACAAAACCAACAAGCAAACAGAGAAAGGGCTGAGTTCAATACTGAGTGAGAAATTCAGTATCTGTTTCTTTATCTCTATTTTGGGGGAGCTAGCAGGAACGACTGATTTTAGCAGATCTTCTAATTTTGCAGCAGATACACTAATCTATCCTCGAGATGTAGCTGATTTCACTAAAAGAAAGGTACTATTTGAAGTGAAGGAACAGAACAAGATGGCTTTGTTTACTGTGCTCTGCAAAACTTCAGCTGTGTAACTTCAGCTCTCTCCTAAAGCCTCCCTTTCATCCAGAGGAACACAAAGGTCAAACAAGGTACATTCTGCAGTTCTCAATCAACTTCCTCAGCAGCGCCAGAGCTGAGTTAATCACTGAGAAGGAGCAGCTGAGTGACCCAAACCACAGAACAAAC
>WAAG01028055.1:0-10569 GCA_013390105.1 Tichodroma muraria | reverse complement strand
TTTAATAGACTTTTCTGTGATTTGTTCTATTTTAAGTAACTATTGCCAGTTCTCTTTTTTCATGTATCATATTTGATTTTCCCCTTTTTTACTTCATTTTACTATGAAATCAGAATCTCTTCAGATCTTATAATGTGCTGCTACATTCTTACATTTGTTACAAATTGAGAAAATGATATTAGAATGAAATTAGGTCTAATAAGCTCCATATATTACCTCCCTCACCCAAGAGTTTAGAACTTTGTTCAGCTGGTCTTTACCTGCTCCATTTTTGTCTCCAGCTATGTGTGCTATTTCAAAATCTTTTTATTTAGTGGGGAGAGGCAGCTGTAAAGCAAAAAAGTATCAATCCAACGGATTCTCGGTTGCCTTTAATTCATATATTGGTTCTGTAACTTGCTCAGTAGTGGAAATGTCACAAAGAGTCACGTTTGTTGTTTGCATCAGCTAAATCCAGTCTGCTCTCCATGTCCTTCAGCTCCTCCGCAAAACATGTCAATTCAGGAGAGTCTGTGCTGAATGCTGTCATTGCTGTTCAACAACCCAAATACTGAGGTTTGAGTTCCTGGCTTTTATATATCTTTTTTCTTCATTCACTGAGTCGATAAGAATCAAAGATGAAAAAAGGGTGGCTCATGCTATAAATATCCAATTTATAAGTCTTGTTTCTCCATAGAAATTGCCATCTTCATCCATTCTTGCCTCTTTCAGGACTGGCTTTCTTTGAGCTACGTTCCCCCCATGCCTGACATTCCTGCTGGCTTGGGATTGAAGTCTGTACTTCAGACTATGTTTGTTAAGAAAATTCCTTCACACAGACAAATGGCAAACAAAACACTCTATCTGCAGGACCAAGATGCTCACAATTGTGTCTACCTTTCAAGAAGTCTGACTCCACACTCCCTACCCATTGATGTAAATATTTTCTTTTTAGCATAACTTAAGTTGTTTAATTACAGCATGAAAACATTAGGCATATGTTCAGTTTCCAGTTATTATCAGTGTCATTTCTTGTTTGATTTATGTGCCACAAAGGTTCTTTTTTTAAAAAATATAATTTTGTTTCGACATTTCAGGTTCTGCATGTTTTGAGCTGTGCTGTTGCCAGTGTTCTGTGGGTGTTTGGACTCTGGGAACCCTCCGGACTAAATAAATACCTCATCATACACATTTTAAATCTGACATGTTCTTGAACACTGCATTGCTTCTGGTCCAATACTTAGATCTGCCTGCGTTCAGACTCAGAAAGAATCACTCTGACTAACTAAGAATCGTTCAGGTAACATGAAACATTTATGCTATTCATACTCTTGTGCTGTGCTGCCACATTCCTTTGTGCCTTTCTTAGTGTGCTAAACACTAGTTATTGATTAAGAACTTTTGCTGCAACATCTTTCACTTATTTATCCCCTGTCAATGAGGTCTCAAGGTGTAGGAAATACTTGTCTGAACTCCTGTGGTCTTAAAGGTTTCTGCAATAACCAGAATTTCTGGCTTTGAGCCACTTTATGATCTTACAAGGCATAGATAGATAGATAGATAGATAGATAGATAGATAGATAGATAGATAGAATAGATATTTAAAACCAGCATTCATTGAAATAGCATATTTGACTCATGCTTATTGTCTTTAGATTAAAGAGATTAATGTTTTGCTAAAAGCTTAGCTACATGATTATATTTCTTTACAAAGTTACTTTTCTTTAACCTGCCTGGTATTCCTTCAGCTCAAAGTGAAGGATGCTGAGAAAAAGCACTCAGCATCTCACATTGGCCAGTCTTTTCCTTAGTTTTTGTCATACACAAAAAAAGTAAGCCAAAAAGGTGAGCAAATGCTTGTTCACTTCATGGTCCTTAAATAAACAGAGTATCTGTTGCTTCATCAAAAACACCAGAGTAGGAGCAACCTTCTGAAGCGACAAACCTTGACTTTTGTGCTAGTCAATCACTATAAGAAAAGGCAGAAATTAACTCTTTAAATTTCCTGGGAGTTTCAAAAACAAGCTGCTGCTTCAAACAGGGCAAGTTGATTGATTTCCATTACTTTAGTATGGCTTACTGTATCCGATACTACCTGATTTTGAGCAGGAGTAGAAGTGCTGATCAGACATGTGTGGCAAATCTATTCCAGGGTCCACACAGGCCCTCAGTTGCTCCAGTTCATTACACTGACTAATTATACCCCTTCCAATCATTTCTTCTCTCTTCAGTACGTGGAGCTGTAACACGTTCAGATTTTCCCTTGGCCGAGATGTGCCATTGCTGGTGCACTGACAAGCACAGCTTCCGCTTCCCAGCACCGCACGTATTTATCTTTTTTATACAACTTGGCGTTTTGCATCATATTGAAATTGCACATAAAAATGAAATTCAAGTTCTGCACTCATTCTGCCAGTCGGAAAAAGCAATCAGTCTCCATTTCTAAGATGCAGTCATCAGTTGTTTGATTGCTGTTTTCTACTGTTCCAAAGAACACAAAACATGTCTACCTCAATTTTAATATTTTGGATTTTGGGGAAAAAATTTCAGTGCATTTTGCTTATCTTGCCAGTTGCTGGTTTGAAACAGATTCTTTGGAGCAATTGAGAATTCATGAAATCATCTCATCATCTCATTAATTTTTCTTCAATTTTAGAATCATATCAAATCTACTGACAATTGTTAGTTTTCATGTTCTCAAGCAGTTTACTCTTTATATTGTCAATGAAAGCTCTTTAAATAATAGGACGCTTGTATAAATGGACATTTCTGATAATTTTTGCAAAATTACTCTTAAAAATTCAGTGCTAGTGAAAAAAACTAGAGTCTGGTAATGAGACTAATTCACTTTTCAAATGTTACAGCATCATTTGAACATTGTCACATCATCTCAAATCATTCTTAATCCTAAAAACCCCTTTCTATTTCAATTTTCTCTGGAAAGCTTTCTGCTAAAGCAATGAGAGTATCCAAATTAATTTTGAAGATCACAAAATTGCTATTTCCTTTTAGAGGAAGAGCTGTCTTCTACAGATCTCCTGTATGCAAAATTATCTTAATGGTATCTTCTTTCATCTTAGTATTCTCCCTTGAGCAGTTTGAGTGCTTTCTAGTTCTCTTTGGTTGCAGCTCAATATTTCAAGCATACATCAGAAACATTACAGATTTTGGCTTCTCTCCGTTGAGTTCCAAGAGCTTCTCTGATGGGGGCTGGCTGTTCACATTTTTCTCAGTGCACTGTATAACCATTTTTCTGTACATTTTATTTTTCCAGGAGTTTCTCAGGTCCAGGAGTTTTTCTGCTGCTTCACTGCCCTGTCCATGCACCCCCTATCCCTCGATGCACAACGAGGCTGCTGCAGTGAGTATCTCCAGCCTTGGCGCTTCATCCTTGTCCTGTCTCTGGGGCACACTGAACTTCCCAGTGGCCAGAGGAATTTAAGGGGGTGGGTCAGAGGGATGGAGAAAGGAGGATTCATTTGCAGATTTAGTGTCTCTCTTGGCTAGCCTGTGTTGCCAGCTCCAGTGTTCATATGGCAAACAGAGCTCAGCAGCTTGTACACTGACATATCTCTTTATTAAGATGTGCATCCCCTAGGAACCTCTAGTATAAACAAGGACTAGAAAAGAGTCAGGCTTTCATAAAATACCTTTTTCTTCTTATCTCTTGTACAAGCTTTTTCATGATCTCTAACAGCACTTTTACATTCATTTTCAGCTTGAAATATAGCTGTCCCATTTGGAAAATGTAATTATTGATGCTGGTGTTATCCAAGACACTTTATTTGTCTAATCAGCTGAGTTGTCAGGTTGAGTTAGCAAATGCATTTGTATGAATCACAGAAAAGCTTGCAGCCCTGGTGTATTTGTTTATGATATTTATTAGGTATTGGATAGTACTAATGGTGTGCTGGATAGTTTGGATGCATAAATTACAATTTCTTTGCCACAGTACTCTGCAACTCATCATACACAAATACTCCTGAAAATCCCTGTGAAAATAGTACTGCGGAGATAAGAAAAAACTTGTGGATTCTACACTGGAGTTGGGTGGGAGACCACATTTTGTGGAACTGTTTTACATTACAGCTAGAAGGTGCTGTGCGTTGTAGAGCACGTGTTACTGCTTTGTCAGAAGGTAAATTAGTCAAAACTGTGGTAATCCATTACACAGGCCTTAATGTATTAAGAAACATTGTATGTGTTTGTAACTGTCTTGAGGGGTCTGTAAAACCCACCCTTTGAAGAAAAGGTTATAAAGATTTGCTGTACTCCTTCACAACGTGCATCCCTTCACCTCAATCATCAATAAAAAAGGCTGCAGTGAATGAAGCTAAAAGGCAGAAACATAGCTGAAGATTGATGCAGTATCAACCTGCTGGCACTGTTTTGTTGCATCGTGTGCACTCTCACATTGCTTTTTACTATGTGCTTATGGTTTACAAAGGTGAGCTAAGCTTAACTGACATTAAAACTCAGTAACATTTTCCTGTGAATCTTCACATGTTGTCCATAGATCTCTATAATTCCAGACTGTATAAAAACAGCATCAACAGTGATAAGTGATCACTCTTTAGGGATACCTTATTTTAGAGAAGAATCTTGTTTATCGAGCGAGATTGTAATGATTGTTCTTGAACTGGTAAGTGTAAAAGGAGGGGAGAAAAGTCCATTGTAAATTATAAACAGGAAAATGAAAGTTAACAAAATATATCAGTTTGTTAATGCATAGAGTTCTTTTGCATATTTTCAGTTAGAAAAATAAAAGCAAACTTTTCACTTTCATCAACTGATTTCTCCATGGCGATGGACCTGAATTTTAATAGCAGCAATGAACAACTGTTTTTTTCTGTGGAAGCACATTTATTTGCTTTTCTCTTTCCCCATCACTTTTCTCATCTTTTAAAAAATACCCCAAACAAAAATCCCCAACAAACCAAAGCCATAAGAAAACCCAAAAGTACCTTTCTTTGAAATGTGTGTATCTGTATATATATATATATATACATATGCACATGTATATGAATTACAAATAACAAACATGTTATTACTTCATAATTGCAATAAAGAAATTAATTCCAAGTTTCTTAGAAGGAAGAATTGGAAAGCAATAATTCTCAAGGAATCAAAACACATTGTAGTTAATCCCTCACTGTCTGGAAGCCATGAAATCCCATTTCTGGGAGGCAGACATCTTTTCATCTGTATGGATCCAAGTCTGCCATCCCATTCCCCTGCACATCCCCTCTTGCTTTTGTAAAAAATATTCAGCAGTCAGCATGCTCCTAAGGAATACTTTGGGGTTTTTGAACAAGTGTTTTCTGATTGTTGCATGTTGCATTATTTGCTACTGTTCCTGCGTCTCTAGGTCTGCAACCGAACTGCACTTTTTCACTCAGACTGGGGTTATTGTGAGATCTCCTGGAATGTGAGTGGGGGAATACACCACTCAGAAACCTCTGGCTAATTGTTGTTGAGGTTGTACATATGGCTGGGGCGGGGGGATGGCGATGCCCCTCTGCCATCCGCAGCGGCTGTAGCCACACTCAGCACCAGGCAGCTCCAGTGGAACAGGTGCCTCCAGGCAGTTCAGCCGGCGGCGCTCCTGGTGGCTGTGCATGCCCGGAGGTAAAAAAGCACTCAGCATCTCACAGATGCGAAACTAATGACTTTCAAATCTAATATGGCCAAGTTTTAATGCCAATTATCAAATGAATGTTCCTATTTCCTGTAAAGATGTGCTTTATAATACTCGCAGCTACACTTAAACTGACTACGTGGTGCAGGCTGCCTGGGCGAACAGGCTGTGAAAGAAGCTAAGTGCCAATTAAAGCTTTGGGAAGCGGCTCTTTTGCACGAACCCAGCGAGGCACTGTAGCGTACATAATATCGCTTATACAAATCCTGAATTGCTGCCTTTCATTTCTAATACGCTGCAGCAACACCTGGCTTATAGGACCCATGACATTCCTGTGGAAAATCAACAATGGCAGGCTTTTGGAAAAGCACTCTGTTTATTTTTAATCTAATTGTTCCAAACCATATCAAGAACAAGCTGAAGGAAAGTTTTTTGACATTATCCCTCTGGTAGAGAAGATCAACAGAACAGTTTGCTGTTAATTACATATTTACTGTTACCAAGCTGGAAGTATTTAGTAGCTTTGGGATCAAATTCTGTCAATCCTCCAAGACAAGAACTTAAGCAATTGGGCTGATTATAATTCCCTAAATTTACATGCACTGAATTTTTTATACTTCCTTATGTTTAAATCAATTGTACTGTGGGAGACAACAAATAAATGTTTTTTTCCCATTTACTTCTTCCCACAGTCTCCTGTCTCTGTATGTACACAGACTAGAATACTCCCTGCAGTTTCTCTAGGGATGATAACAGCAAGGCTTTTTTCCTCTGCAAACATATACAACTTTGCTGAATTAATAGAAATGTGGAAAAGGAGGACCAGGAGTAGATGCAGGTAGGTAGATAATTACTAGTCATTGAACTAACTTACTTTCTAAATTATTTTTTCACAGTATTCACACTTTTCAGTGTTTGGAAGGAGTCTGCCATTTCTACCTGTGTTTTACAGTTTATTTTATATTTACCTGTCAAAGTCATTGGTTTTATTTCTTTTTCACTTGTCAAAGCCATTGGTTTTATTTTTTTCAATTTTTTTTCTCATCTTCTCAGCTTACAGGACTTTTTATGCTTTTTCTTTTTTTCTTTGTGGAGAGAAAATTCCTTCAAGAGGCCAACATCAATGTATCCCGCTGTTGCTTTCAGGTCCATCTTCTCTACCAAAAGGTGGGAGCAAAAGCTTGGCAGCCTTTTAAACTTATTTTGGTTCAGTTTCCAGCATAAAAACATTAAGAAGAAGCACCAAGTCAGCTTTCAGAATAAGGAGTAGCTTTGCAACCAGCATGAGACCCAGATAGTATTCTCTTTTACAGGAGGATGTAACTTGCTCTGTTTTACTTGATGCAAAATTAGATTTATTTCCTCCTTCTTCTCCTGAAAAAATAGCCTGCTCAGCTGTACTAGTATCTGTACAGGAAAACATAGAATGAATGTGTCAGGAACTTGAAGAGAAACAAGGACAGGATGCAAAATATTAAAAATATTTGTTCCTCCATCTAGGGGACGGAGAAAAAACTGCTCTGGGATAATTGTAATGCATAAAGAAAGCAATGTCTAACATTCTAATTCCCTTTGTTAGAAGTGTGAGGGAAAATTTTCCTCTGTGCCTGGGAGATTAAGTTACTACTATGTCAAAGTGGGCTCTGGAGCCCCCAAGTGCAGTTAAGCCACTCAGGACAAGCAAGTATGCAACAGGCAAGGCTGCTGGTATTTTATAAAGCTGGGGGTTTTAAGAGGAATATTCTGCTGTTAGATTCCAGCTGGTATATTTCTGTACTGGTTTCTGGGTGCAGCCTATACTTGCTTCCCTGCAGCATCCTATTAAAAAAAAAAGGTTTTTATGATTATGAGCTTGGCTCGTAATCCCTAATGTTAGGAATGTTTTTATTCATTTAGTGTATTCTTTTGGAAAGCATGAAGGAAATAGAGAGCCTGGATTGTCTTCCTTAGCCAGGTCATCTTCAGAGCAAATCTCGGATATTCTTGGGAATACCACAGGAGGACACCAGTATTCTGTCAGTACTCTGAGCCTTTTTCTCTCCCCCTCAGCAGAGCTGTGACTTCTGGAAGAAGTCTTCTTCTTCTGTGTTCTCTGGAAGAACAACTGAAATCTAAAGCTATCTCAGTTATCTGTTAAAAACCCTACTCACCTTCCCTTTCCACCAAGTGCTTTGATTTTTCATCAAGATTGCAGTAGGAATTCTTTGGTGGTTCATATTCTCTGTGTCAGTTACCAGTATTCAGAAGCCTCTGACTTTTCTTGCTATCAGAAAGGGTAGATTAGTAAATTTTCTTGCTTTTGCTAGTATTTTCTCTTACACGTTGATAGCTACTCAATGTCAATGAACAAATTCTTTCCAAACACAGCTTAGCAATAGCCATTAAACAGGAAATATGTAAAGCATTTAAAAAAATATTTAAAAGTAACAGCCTGTTCAGTTTTCACTATCTAGAAAATTATGTAAGTCAAAGTGCTATCAAATATTTGGAATAAATATAGAAAACAGAATTTAGGGCAGATATTTAAATTGTAACAACATCTGTGGGTTCAGAATGCATGAAAAATTACAACCCAAAAATAAACCACAATCTTAACAAGGTTTGTATCTGGGAGGTTTTTAATCGAAGACCTTGCTTAAAAACTTATATTTGCTTTCCCAGGAAACAGCAATTTTTAGTTGGTGACAAGACATTTACAAACATTTGTAATATTTGAAATTTGGGATATCTAAAATTTTGTCAGGATAAAATCTCTTGTAGGAGAGCTAAAGAAGAGCTACCTGCTTCTTACTTTCTTCCAAGTCATCCTGCCTACAAAGTTGTAACTCCTGATTATGCTGTTTCAAGCTGGGGTTTTTGCCAGGGCAAGATAAAAGCAGAGGCAATGTCTTTGTTACTCCCTCAGGCTCCAAAGGCTCTTCCTTTCTCTCATCTGCTATACATTTTCATGTTTTTGCTTTATTCACTGCTCCAAGTGCTTTGGGTTCCAGCTGGTTTTCTTTGGGTGTGGAGTTCCTGTAGTAGTTATGGTGGGTGTGCCTTTGGATGCACTGTGAGCAACTCCTGATACGCAGACTGTTACTGGGAATGAAGCCCCTCAGAGTCATCCTCGCAATGTATGCAGGTGGAACTCTGCGAGGGCACAACCACAAACAAGTCTGATCACTTGGCTCAGATGAGCAGGGTTTCTTAGTTTTTTGTTTTTCGTGTTGTTTGTTTCTTTTCTCTCTGGATGCCATTGCTAATCCATTAAATATACTTGGTAAAGTAGAAGGGAAACACAGGGAGAGAGTCTAAGTCAAATGCTACCCATGGCAATTTCTGGATAATTTTTGCATGCTGAGCATAAATGGTAAAGAGATAATTGATGTACTTGCTGTCCAGCTGTCACCTTGTCCGGGAATATATGTAGGAACAAAGATCAGTAAATGTCTTGACACCTCTTAAGAGGCATATTTCACGTAGAAGGATATTAGCAATTCAAAAGCTAAACTGGGATCTAAAAAAGGTCATTGTCTGGTCAGCCAGCCTATTTTTGACCTAAGCAGTGTTTAATTTAAGAAGCAGAAGGACTGGGATAAGCAAGTACAAACCTAAATGGGCAGCTGGCTGCCATGTGATGTTGAAGCTGAGTCACCCTAAAGGCCAGCCCATTTGTACCCTCAATCAAGGGAGGAGAAAGGTGAAGACAAAAATGAGAGAAAGAACACCCTCTCTGCCCATATGATGCTTTGGTATCAGTGAAATCAAGCCATTTCTGTTCCAATAGCAAGGAAAGAAAAAAAGGCAAATAGAGAAAGATGTAAATTTTAAATAAAATCTGCCTGTGTATGCATGCAAATTAGCTGAAATGCTGGTGTGTCCAAGTAGAAGCAATGTTTTAAGATGGTAATCTGGTTTTCATAGAATTTCTTAATTCCAATGTGTAATTCAAATTTATGCAGTATGAATAAAACCTGAGCTTTCTCATAATAACTCAGGAATAAAAGTAATGAACAATCTTAGTACGGCTTTCTTATAAATAAAACATATTACTGTGTTTTGTTTAGGATCTTAAGTCCTCAGCTCTATGCTGGTGACTGGAATAATCAGGTTCTGTTTTTAAGGTTGTGATTTTTTTTCAAGATAAGCATGAATTTGTCACTTTTTAAAGGAACTTTTTTCTGTTTCAGATAATATTTTTTTCATAGTTTGTGCTTCTTTCGTCACCCAGCTCTGTTTCTAGCCAAGTCTAGTTTCCTTATCCTTCACTACCATCAAGAATGTTCTTTTGGGGAGGAGCTTTTTGCTGCCTCAGAAGGGTTGCTGTCTTTTCTATTTCAGCTTAGGTTTCCCTTATAAACCTCCTTCCACCTTGGGCACAGAGGTGCTGTTACAATACTTAAAAGCAGTATCTAATAGATCAGGTGTGACAGAATTCCCCAAAACCTCTGTAAAAAGCTTTTCACCCAATTCCCTCCTGAAATATCACTGAAGTGGTTGTTTCACAGATTTGTGTCGCTATAAAAGCTCTCAATTGCTATTATTACACAAGTCTCTAAAAATATATTGATAGGCTTAAGTCTCCCTATTTCTGATTCCACCCACTAAACACAGCCCCAGTCTGTTTCTCTGGCTGACTACCTTTTTCCTCTTGTCCACTTTCATCTGTTAGTTTGACTCTGGAGAAAAAAAAAAAAAAAAATGTCATTGCCATGGCTGGGAACAAAGGGGTGAAGGAATTAAATACTTCCACCAGTTCTCCAGTGTATAAGTCATAAAAGCTGAAGAAGGGTACCTGCTTACTTCATCCCAGTGCACCAGAACCCTCTTCTGGTGACTTGCCCACCGCTCTGACCAGACACTTGTGCTGAGCACACGCTGGGATTTCAGGGACAGTAATGTGGAGTGGAGGAGAAAGTGATTCTCATCTTTTTGGGCTGCCAACACCTCTGGGTGCAGCATTATGGCTT
>WAAG01028052.1:0-11964 GCA_013390105.1 Tichodroma muraria | reverse complement strand
TTACTAGTAAATCTATGAAAACTAATGCATTTGAAAATATAAAGTGGCTTTTGTGGAGTAGTCATAAACATTCTGAAAAGGCTGCTACACTCCTGTTTTGGCCATTACATCTCCTTTCTAAAATGGGTTTTAGAATAACTTACTGGGGCATAGGGCTATTGTGTTGGAGAGGAGGATTACAGCAAACAGCCATCCCACAGTTCAAGGCTTTTATAAGCATTCAGATTTTCTGCATCTCAGGTAGCTTCTGAATGCATTCTGAAATGTTGTTAAGTGCTTCTCTGACCACTTACAAGTCAAGCAAAATAATCCTTGCTCATTTTCACAGGAAAAAAAATGATGAAGCCAGATTTGGTAAAAAAATAAAAAATTAGATGATCAAATTGAAAATTAAGACCCTTACATTTCAGGAAACAACTCAACATAGTAATTTGCAATTGCAGGTAGCAAATTCTCTTACCCAAATTACACATTTTCTTATCCAAATGGCGTGCTCATGTGCAAATTTTATAGTTAGACAGTATCCAAGCCTTTTACTGGTTGTATGTTAGTCTCCTGCTCAGGGTTGAATTTACTCAGCTGTGGAACATGCCTTCAGTCAAAACAGTGCCACTGACTGCTAACGAGGAAATGTGCTCAAACCTAAACAAAGCCCACCCAGTGAAGAATCTACCTGCACCTGCAGGTGGCTATACCCCTAAAGGGTAAAACCCCACCATCTTTACCTGGACTGTGGACTATAGTAACTTATATGGAAGCTACACCACAACATGGATGGCAAGAGCTCTCCTAAGATAAGACACTGGCTTGCTTTGGTTTCAATTGATTTCAACCAGAGAGGTATTGTGTTAATAAAAATGAAAAAATAAAATTAAAAAAAAGAAATCTACCCTTTGTTTTTTACTTCCAAGCCCAACAAAAGAAAGTCAAATACCTTTTGTTTTCTTTTTACAGTATATATTCAGTTTCTTTTTTTAAAGTATATATTCAGTTTCAGGCCAGCCAGTTTTTATATGTGAGCACAGGTATATGGACACGCTTCCTACTTTTGCTCAAAAATCTAGAAATAAACAGCAAGTTCATGCAATTTAAATGTGTGCCTTTAAATAAAGCAAAACAGCAGGCTTCTGTTTTGAGGTGGATTTGCTCTTTAACAACTGGCAGGTAGAATCTGACTTAAAACCGGACACAACTTATTTTTAATTCCCATAGCCTCAGAAAATCTATTTTCCTTTGTCCCCAGCAATACAGCCAAAGTTCCCACTCCAGCCTGACAGAGAGGCCATCAGAGAGCCCAGATGCCAAGCTGCTGAAAACAGTCATCCAACAGCAGCATCTGGCCCCTTAGTGGGCTCCACGGGCAGTGAAGCTGACAGCTCTGGAGTTGCCTGTGGGTCTATCACGTAGTTAGGCTGCTAGCTGAGTTGACTTATTCTGCTCAGTGCCATTTTTCTTTGACTTACCTTTGATCCTGAAGTATTTGCATATCATTATGTGCCTGAGAAAAAGTTCCTCTGTAAATCTCTTATGAGCCCTGTGTGTTTGTGCTTTCTTAAAGTACGAGGTGACACTGCACGGAGAGTCATGATGTGCATTACTTGAGATGTTGGCAAGGAGATCACCTCTCCCACCACTTCACTCACATAACACACCCGGCATTGGTACAAACCGATAGGCGATACTCTGGGACACCACACAAGATCTAAAAGCAGCCCTATAAACGACTCAAGGCAGAACTGCAGGTACCTTCCAATCTGCATATTAACGTGTTATACTCCCAGGAAGACCACTTTACTCTTCCTTTCCATCCTGATTACCACAGTCATTAGCAGAGGTCTACAGCACAGCCAAATCCCAAAGAGTCAGAGAGCTGGCACTCCAGGAGGTTGGAATGAGGGGATGTGACCAAAGAAGAGAAAGGTTGCAGGCTAGCTAACACAGCAGGAACAGGGACTGGTGTGGGACTGGGGCAAAAACAGAAGAGACCAAATGCTGTTGAAATAAGTTCAAAGGCTATTACTGACAAGCCCAGGTCTTAGGAATTCATCCAGTCTCTGAAAACCGTGCATCCCTATGTAGGGGGCAGCATCTACTACCTGTAAGAAAAATGTGTACTGTCGTTTCTAGACTCCTTACTTCATTACTGAAAGTTACTTGTCCCTAACAATCTTCTACTATAATGCAATTCAACACAATGAAGCAGTGACCCTCCTTTTCTTCCTTACATGTCTGTTCCCAAGTTTCAGATGTCAGCTGCTATACAGTAATTTTTACTGGGAAGTTTCCTTTCATTTTCTAATGCCAAAAGATTTAACATAACTCAGAAAATCAAATCTAATTCTTCTTAAATATGGAATTAACTACTCCTAAAAAAACAAGTTTGTTTTTTTTTTTATACTGTTTAGGCAAATAAAATATTATAGGATACATTGCAAATTCTAAAACACATTCAAAATGAGATTTTCAACAGATTGTCCTATTCAGCAGCACTGAAGCTGGCCCCAGGACAGACCTAACAAAGCTGTAATTAATTTAACTAAATCTGATGGCTATTCAGAAATCATAAAGCACCTCCCTTCCAATAACTCTAAAGCAAATGTTGGGCTCACTGAACTTTGGCCGCACAGAGATAATGATACACTACACCTGTATAAGAGTAAATCCTGTTGTCTATGTAAATACACAGATATCCATTGCAAGACAGAGTACAAATTGGTAATTGTAGGGTTCACCTTGTACAAGCTGCCAAAACCTTGATTCAACACCTGCTGCAGCATTTTCAGACACTACTCTAGCTCTTCTGTCATGAGTCCCAGCCAAAGGAAAGCAGAGCATGTTTTCCTGGGGCCCTTACAAGCTCTGCCTTTTGTCACAGCCTGATGGAGATGCTGAAATGTAGTAAAAAGTAAAAAATTCATGTCTGTGCACATGGTGTGGGACATGGAATAACAGTGATTGACCTGCTTCCTTATTTGGACTAAGTATTAATTGTTCAGAAAAACATGGGCCAGATCTTCACAGAGACTTTTTGTTTTACTAAGATTTGGGAGTCACTTTTGGAATGACCCACCTGCTTAGATTTCTCCAATATACTTACATCAACAATTGCTTAGAGCCTGCCAAAATCAATTCAGGATTGCACCAACTGCATGTTCTAAGGTACAACTGAAAATTTTCATATGCCAAAGGTGAAACTTGTGGGACTGAAAATTTTATGCATAGTTTAAAGTGTTGGGGTTTTTCAAAAACATATGCAGTTCTGCAATCTGTAAACTTTACTGTTTTTTCCTCAGCTGTCCCACATCCAAAAGGACTGCTACCCCTACATGGCACGGAAGCTAGAAAAAGTAGTTCAAAGAAACCCAAACAATACAAACCATTCATTGTATTAATATTCTAAGTAGTTTATTATAGCAGATTTTACTGTAATATATGTGCCCTTGGTAGAAGAGAGTAAAAATCTCTTCTTACATCTTTTATACAATAGCTGAAACTTTACAACTCTTAATACATGCTAAATATCAAGGGCAATTTTTAGAAGTGACATCTCACTTTATAATCCACCTCTGTTTAGCCCAGAAAATGGAATTTTATGCCTTAATACTGGATCTCTTGGCAATAAAATGCTTACAGATAAGATATGAATTTGCAATTGCATTTCTGTTTAATTAACTCATGTAGTACTTTTATCTTGGCTGCGTGGACCTTTTTGTTTTTCTGACTTTTGGACAGTTGCAAAGAATTGCATGTAATCTGATCAAATTTAGGTGATAATAATATGATTCAGCATGAAGTCTACTCTGGACAAAGGTAGCTACTCAAATTATGTGATCAAGCTTGGGCCAGTAGAATAATGATACCAACTCATGATTTCATGTCATGTATGTGTTTGCTTTGTTTTTTGGTATTAAGTCCTCAAAACTAGACTTTCTGTGTGGCTGAAATTAAGGTCTAATCATTGGGTCTACTATATTGGTAGCATCCCAGTCCAGCTTTGCAAGCAAGTAAATACAAGATTACATGCTGAATTATGAAATTGTTGGGCCTCTTTCAAAAATCCAACCTATACTGTAAAAAAAACAAAAAAAAATCAAACAAAAACCAAAACAAAAACAAATACATAAACTCTCTGAGCTACAGCTTCCCCTGCAAGTCTAAGCAGAATCTGTAAAGAATTTTTGTTACCATATATCAGCATTTTCGCTAACCATTCATTTCCCTGGATATTGAATCAGTCTCATTAATATAGTAATTACTTAGAAAAATCTTGAGATCAACAGTAACTAAATAAAATACAATGATGCTACCCAAAGATGGGGCATTTCCCATTTTCCAAATTAAAACAAAATTTAAAGAGATGGCTATAATTACTTTCAAGAAATCCTCAAATTTTTACTGCCTTTCTTGGAAAACCAAGGAGAGCAAGATTCCGGATTAGAATGCCTTAAGGTTTGATTTGGCATACACTGCTAAATTTTCAAAAGAGCAGATCAATAAACATGTGAAATTCACATTCATGAAGTCTGAAAATCTGTCTTTATCTTTGTGCTATTATTTCTTTTCTGCCGTGAAAGAAAATGTGGCATCACCTCAGAGATGAGACTATTACACTTTGAGGTTAGTGAGCAGCAAGTCACAGTTACAAAACTTTACATAAGTGAAAAAAATTACAAAATGCAACAGATTCCATAGCTGTATCATGTAATAGAACTTCTCTTCACAAAGTGTCAGGGTTTCAAAGTACAGTATTGAAATCACTGCTAAAAAGCCAATCAGAAAATACTTGAGAAGTTCTATAAGTATGTGATTCTTTTTTCAGCAGTGTTGTGTCAAAAAACATTGAATAAAATCTCAAATAAATCTATCAAATCTACTACATCATCAAATGAAATACCTTTTGACATCTCTTTACCCTACAATAACCTTTTTTCCAAAGATAGCTACAAAATGTTTTATTCCTTCTTTTCTGTAGTTGCTTTTTCCCTTCCTCCCAAGCTCTCTTGCTCCCCCCTCCCTGCAAACTCTCGTGTCACCTCTTGACCAGCTCTGTCACTGCAGTTCTGCTTCCCAGAGCAAGTTCCCTTTACCAGCAACTTGCTCCTTCGTTGTTTCTTTTTTACTCTTACCTGCTTGATCTAGTCATACTGGCTGGAGGAAATGACATCTGTCAGTCAACACCCTTTCACACATCTTTATCCAAAAGCCTTAAAAAGACATGATTTCCAAGGAAATCTACCCGTGAGCAGCAAAACTTCCATCCAAAATTTATGGCCCACCGCTTCCAGTGATTTGTACGTTTTCCATAATGGGGGCTTTCCTATGCCCAACTACAATATACATCCTTCTGGTGTAAAGCTGAGCTGGAACAGTTCTGCTGAGTGCAGACAGGAAGATTAATCAAGTTCTTTAGAGACAGAATAATTACTCTATTTGTACTGCATTCGAATTTGTGATGCAAATAGACACTGTATATCATCAGAGCCTGGGAAAGCACCTGAATCACTCAAGGAAGCTCTGGTTACCACACACTCATTATTAAGAAATAAACAAACAAAACTACACAGACATGTATCTCACTTTTAAGGAACTTACAGTCTTAAGCTCATGACAGAGGCAGTTACCCTATCCTAATTTGTGCTAGTTTTATCCAAAATCCTTTCAGAAGAAAGATAGCTATGTAAAATGAACAAAAATAGCAAATAATCCCATACTGGCCAATTCACACACCTTAGACTTCCTTGGGCTCAGACCTTTGACACAGCAAGACACAGAAGTGCTGAATGCCGAATGCAAACATCCCTCCTTCTGCAGCACACAGCAACTCTTTCCTGTGCTTTACATTGCTCAAGTTAGTTGCTCATTTTAACAAGTGTTCAAACCCCTGACTTACACAAACAGTTCCTGCAAAAAGCTGAAAAACCTGTTTGTATATTCTGATTAAAGCAAAAACTATCTTAGCATTATCTGCAAGGAGATGGAGAGTTTAAGAAAGAATATAGAATCTAGAAGTATTAATGATGAAAATTTTTTTCTAGCAAGAGTTCCCAAGTTTAAAATCTTGCCATGTTTTGTCTCTGGACTTGGAATCTATGTGTTTACTCTCCTAAATATTGCTACTGTTGAAGGTAAGGAGCAAACAATAACAAATATATCCTAGATTGACCACAAGTAGCAATGGAAACATGAAGAACATCGGTACAGTAGTTTGAGAGAAACAGTACTGCAATTATTTCAACAGTCTGAAATCTGAAAGCACTCTGTTTATCGGGAAGGATTTACTGTATGAATCTAAACAATTTGAATTTTTTCTTGTGTGCAGAACAATGAGATCTAATTCATGAAAGTTTTTCAGTTGACCAACTCCTCATACCCTGAAAAACCACTACCTAAATAGATAATGCAAGAGAAGTAGAGGAACAAAGCTAAAACAAATAATATATCACAAATTAACTACTATACTGTACTAGTGTCAATTTTTCTTGTTCCGTGAGCATTTTCAGCAAAGCTGTCACACAACCTAAGTTTCTGGCAAAAAAAAGGATCAGCATAAGCCAGATCCATAATTCCGAATCTCTGTAACACTATTAACACCTTGATTATCACCTGCCATCAGGTATTAAATATTTTATCTCCATCCATTGTAGGTAAAAAATCCTTTGCCATGTAATTTTGAATGCCAATAGAGTCTGCAGCAGTGAGGAGTCAATACCCTGTCCACACACATGCTTTCAATAATTCTTTTGTTCAGGTATCACTATTCAGATGTCCATACAGATCTTACAAACAAACAGATAAGATCTCAGAAGATTTTAAGAATGTCCTTCTATCAACATGAAGAGACAGAGCTCAAATAAAATAAAGAAGCTATGCAAGTAACAAACTAAGTGCACTGCTTCACACTGATTCTGTGTCATTTTACCTCATAGTGTGTATGCTTCTCTGAGAATGAAATCCATGGCCTCATTTCAACAACACAGATCTCAGACACATACTAAAAGAGATTTTATGTTAGATATGAATAATATCAAAACACCAACCTTTCAAACTGCCATAGATACACTTCTGGCCAGCTTATATAAATGGTGAAAACAAGGGAAAGCCTCATTCTACCTGACATTCCCTGTAATCAAGATTTTTAGCATAGTGGGCAGCATCTTAATTTTAGGCAGACTGAAATTAGTCACTACAGCGTAATTTGCAAGTATATCCACACATAGTCGTCAGTTGAAAATACAGGGAACAAAATCCTAGAATTTAAGCACCAGTGCTCACATTTAACCATGATTTGTATCTTGTTTCCCAGACAAGCCACTAGAGGGTGAGACAATAGCAAAGTTGGTGAGATTATCAGGTCTGTCTCACGGCGGGCGTGGATGCACCAGCCCCTGTGTGAGCGGGCAGGGCAGGCTGAGGAAATGAGCTCTCCGCAGCTGGTGGCAGCTTACCCACACCTCATTTTGCAAGCTGAGACACAGACATCACAAACCACCACATAAGCAGGAATACGAGTTTGATGGTCACACAGCAGTGATTTTTCTTAATGTATCAGAGTTGAAGATTCACTGTAAGTGAAGATATTATTTCACTGGATCGGTAATAGATCTCTCTCCTTCAAGTCACCACACAGCTGAGCAGATCACTAATGACTAAATGCTGTTTGCATTTGATGCTAACAGCATACTCAAAGGCTTCCTATAAAGCAAATCATTTGATACTTTCTGTCTCTGCATATGTTGCTAAAAACTTCCATCGTAAAGAAACCTTACCGAATTTCTGTTAGCTCAAAATTCACCACACACTACTACAGTAACCTAATTGCTTAAGAAAATTCCTCTTTTTCAACTCTGTAAAATCAAATTCTGACCTGGCAGAAGTGGGCGCCATTTCACTGAAGTTCAAACTGATATCACAGTTGAACTGGGTCTTGTAGATTCAAAACCTATGATGGAAATACTTGATACAGCCCCTAGTATTCTGCATGGAACCAGAATGCACCACTCCCAGCTATGTTGTACCTAAAGAACCTACCATTTCTTTTATCAAGTCTAGAAACTCGTATATATTAATTGATATTTTATATGTAACTCTACATTGCCAATTGCATACAGATGTTGCAGTTCAAAGAGAACCACAGGAAAATTTCGCAGAAGTAAGAATAATCTATGCAAAGTTACACAGTGCTACGGACACATTCTTGAAAGATCCATCCCTTTTAGAATGATGGTGAATGAACTGAAGCATTTCTCTTTGAGATTGACCACTTACTTCTGTGTTTTCTTCTTTTCCATATTAACCATTGCAAGAGGAAACTTTACGTTAAGCCATCTTCCATTTTTATTTACATTGACACAACTATTGGTATTTAGGAAACTGGGAAAGCAGCCACCTTTGTAGGCTCAGGTGGTATCGGACATAGAAAAGGAAAACTCAGCAACTTCTCCTCCGACCCCCTCACATCACAGTTTGTTTTGTTGCACTTGTCCAGCTAACAACAAAACAATGTTCTTTTATGGCTCTACCAACACAGGAACTTTCACAGAAGTGATGACACTTGGAAACAAGCTTTTCATGAAAGTTTGCAAATGTATTTATTCTCATAGTGTTTCCATTCTTTTCTGCTTGTTGGAAGTTTTGTGCAATTTCTTCTGAAACCAGTGAGTTTCTTATGGATTTTAACACAGATTTTTTAAAAGATACTATCTTTCCTTTAGACTTTTACACTATTTAAAACATCAGCAATTTACTTATTACATCAATTCTTTTATTTTTCTGCATCCCTTTTTTTCACGTGTGGTCTCTAACTTAAAAAAAACCTACATTCAAAAGAGAGAGAAGACAATTTCAAAGATGCTACAGATGGAGGTGGTGGGAACAATTATCTCTGATCTGTATGATTAGGACAACAACTTGCATAGAGAAAGTGAGCTAAAAAGTAGGCTCTGAACCTGCATGATGAAATGGTGGAACACATTTCACTGTCACCGAAGCAACAGTTCAGCATCCAGTAACAAATCCGCACTGGAGGTGAAGAATTCCTATCTGCACTTCCAGTGCTGTTACCTGAGATGCACTTTTACTTACACATATTTTACGAAAGAATGATGCATTTGAATGTCTAAATGCACCGAGTGGCATGACAAAAGCTATGTGGTGGCTCTTATTACCATGGAGGAGCACAGGAAAAGCAGCAGAAATGATTGATTAGTATCTTTATGAAACCACGTGCATGTGTGTGCACTTGTTTTTCAGAGCTTTTCTGTCCTCATGCACAAGTGTTTTTCATGGATATAGGTAAGGCAGAAGGCAAAAAAAGAAGATACATTTTACATCCTAAAGTGATACTATAAACATTCTAGGAAGATCCTACTTGGCATGCCCCCGAAAATAGAAGTTCTTTTGTTGTAGCCAGTAACACCCAAGAAGCTCAAGAAAAGGAACATATGCATGTATGTACTGGTGATGTAATATAGGGGAAACTGACTTATTTTCTAAATAAATAAATACACAAACTAATGTTTTTGATGTTTTCTGATGCTCTATGACTATAGCCTTGTTATTTTTGTATGCAAGAATCTATCTTATATTCACAAAGATTTATTTGTATAAATAAATTAGATAAATAGATACTTTATTTGTATCTATACTTTGTAGAAAATGTGATGCCACATCATCAGCAGGATATAAGAGCCCCTGACATCTGTAAAGCCCTTTTCCTAAAAGTAGTTTATGTAATATTCTTGAGTAGGGATGTCTCCTAGTCCTCTAAGGATGAAAACTTCCCTTGCAGTTAGAAGTCTCACTTTTATTTCTGCTCTCTGTGTAAATGTAATTTCTTCCTCCATTTATCTCCCCAAATCAACTCCTGTAAATGATTCCTTAAAAACATTTGCTATTTTCCGTTTTAATTGATGCTTGTTGTGAAATATTATGAGCTGCTCTGCACAGAGGACACGGGGTAGGTGCTCACAGCACTGTCTGGTAGCACACCACCACAATATCCGTATGCGAGGCCACCTTCACGATGAAACTGCTGGGTTCCCTCCTTCGCTAGTGAGCTTTTCCAGAGATACAACCCCACACATCTTCTACAAATGTCTTTGTAGAAATTGGGAAGGAACTAACATAGCTCTAAAAATTCTGCCTGTTTGGCAGTCAGCACAGGAGACTCAGTGCAGGAGTTACACAGTGAGGAGTCCTGCCATAACAGCACTGCCCAGCATCACCAGCTGATCCCGCTGCTGGCAAGAGTGCTGCAGGGGAAAAGGGACTGCAATTAAAACAGAAACACTGGGAGAACAAGTATGCGTACAAACACCTATCTGCCAGAAATCTGAAGACCACAGACTTTCAAATACATTGCACACAGAATTAGATACTAGGGCAAAGGAAATGACAAAAAAAGAGAAGCATTAAATGTGAATTCCACAGCGATTCAAGACATACCAATACTGAGCTTTGGTAGATATATATATATTCCTATGTTCTCCTATATTTACTGATTAACCTGGTTGCAAATAAGTATATTCAGGATCAATTAATTAAAAATAATTTAAAGATTAAATCTAATCCTTAAACAATATGATTGCAAGATCTTACAAACACTCATTTTTAATAAATTAATAAGACAGGAGCTTGACCCTGGAGTCTGCCAATATTTGTTGCAGAGATTTCATCTCCAGTCCTGGAATCTGCTCAAAGAAGACAAACAAAAACAACAGGAAGCCTAATTTCACTTTAGTTGACTGAAATTAAAAAGAGCAGCCAGTCTGCTTTGGCTTACATCAGAAAATACCTCTGTGCATAAATGGCTGTTTTGTTCTTCCACAAAGACTACCTCTGCCTTTGACCAAAGGTAAACCACTTCTCAAGTTTTCCTACATATTTTTCTTTACTAGGTGAGAATCTAACATAAAGAAATAGTAGCAGAAGTCATTCAAATTGCAGTAGAATTCCTACTCTACAAATAGACATCTTCCTTTATCTAGAGCCACTTTGCTTGCATTTTAATTCAGCCTGTGGAATGTCTTCTTACACCATCACCTCCTTTAGCTTCTTTCAATCCTATGCCTCTAAAAAGGCAGAGCACGTCTTCCTTGCATAACTGAATTATGTGGGGATCACTTAAAAACCAGGAAGCATAGAGAGGATGGAAAGTGCCACCACATCTGAGTGTTAATTGGTATGTGATAAATGTACAAAAGCAGACTTTCTGCAAACACCTGTCTGCAGCATTCAGCAGCTATTTAATTTTCTACTCAGTAAAACTACAACAAGAGATTAAACCCTATCCCAAGCTGATCTAATATACATTTGGATTAAATCTGATCAAGAATTTTCCTATTTTCAGAGACACTTAACACAATTTAATTCCCAGGATATATTTCCTTTCTCTGCCATTTTTCATGTAGACTTTGCAACCTTTATTCATGTCCCCTAATAAAGCAACGGATCTCTAAAAATCAGATATTCAGGCTGAAGTACTTTAAGTATAACATAGGCTGATATCTATACTTCAGAAGTAAGGAAGGTCTTGAGTATTTCTCTGTTGATCTGACCTAAAACAAGACAGGCCCTCATACTAAACTTGGCTCATTTATGTCCTCAGACCATGCATGTCACAAAGATGGCTCTCTGGTGAACTCCACAGGCAGAGTCATCTAAAAGCTTTCTTTACAGACTGGAGAGAGATACTTACCATTATGGGGCTATATTAAGAGACAGAAGTCTAAAACTTAGACCTCTTAGATAATTAGCATTAAATGAAAGCTTGAGTTAAATTGAAAAATACAGTTCTTTCTAAAAACGTCACTTTGACACAATTCACATAATAAACGTAAAGGGACAACAGTACATTGCACAAAAAATCTCACTCGAATTATGGCTAGTTCGGTACAGAAATCAAGTCACACTGAACATGCCAACATTGAGCTGGAAATCAAAGCCAGTGGCAGAACATTTTCACCA